>PVHX01004718.1:0-121570 GCA_004024805.1 Geosciurus inauris
AGTCTGTCTGTTCACCTGATGGTTCCTTTTGCTGAGAAGAAGCTTTATAGTTTGAATCCATCCCATTTATCCCATTATTATTGTGGTGTGCTGTGTGGAAGTAGAAGATTGACTCTAGATCCTTGACTCTTGTCCCCAGGTATAGGCAAACAGGGGAGTTCCACCATGGTAGATGGAGATCCACACAGAAGCAGCAGCCAGGGGTCCTACGTGGGAGCAATGGCTAGGGGTCCTGCGTGGGTGGGTGATCTGGGGTCCTGTGTGGGTAGGTGATCTGAGGTACTGCACCATGTGTGGGTGCTGGAGCAGGTACTGCACAGGCCATCGGCCAGGGTCCTGCTCTGGCGAGGGTCCAGAGTCCTGTGCAAACACTGGGGCCTGGCAACCCACGCGGGCACGCAACTGGAATCCTTTGTGGAGGCAGCTGTCAGGGGTCCTCTAATAACTCACAGAGAAACAATATTTCCACTACTTTAATCCCTGGTCTTGGAGAGACTAGGAGCCCAGCGTCTGACTGGGCCACCAAATTGGATCCGCCTTCTCTCGATAATTTTTTAACACATTCATGTATTCCTTTTTCATTTCCATAACCATTCACATACACGTTTTTGCAACTTGCTTTTTCATTCAACAGCAGGTTTTTGAAGTTTGTTTATATTGATATAGGTAGTCCTAATTCGTTTACCTAACTGCTAGATAATACTTCATTATGTGAATATGCTACAATTGATGCACATTAAAATTGTTTCTAAAGATTGTTCTCACACATAATTCTGATAGAATACCATTGTATATTCTCTTTGTTCATCTTTGAGAGTTTCTGTGTAGGGAAGAAATTATATATGCTACAAAACTCCCTCATACTCAAAACTATATGCCATATTATTATCTTGTTCACTGCTCAGTTCAATCCAGATTAGGATTTCTTAAAATACCACATATGTTTAGTGATCATTCTAGGAAAACACACACAGAAATATTTATTTGGGTACACTGATTTCCATGCAGAATTATAGCAGAAAGATATAACTATCAGACACAGAAACTGTCCTCACAGTGTTTCTTTCTTTATTGGTGTGCCAACAGAGTAGTTAACAGTTCATTGAAAATCGATTAAAATAATTACCAGGTCATTAGTGTGGACTTCCAGTATGAGTGTAAAGACCTCACTCACTAAATTATTCACAGCAATAGGCAAGTTAAGTCCTGTTAGCAAGTATTGATTCAGTATGTAATAACCACCGAGTCCAAACTCTAGTTTTCCTAATAAAAATAGACTTTTAAATCCAAAGCATCAGCTGGCCCCAACTTGCTCCTTTCACAGAGAAGCAAAGGAAAGGCTTAAAGTTGCATAGCCAGTAAGTCACAAAACTGGCACTCAAACATGATTCCTGAGAACTATCTTTTCCATGCAAAACTTTCCCTTCTTCTCCTCTGGGCTTCCTTTCCTCCTTCCCTTTGAGATCCAAGAGGAATCAAGGCACTTTGAATCATATGTAGATTTCCTGAATTGACCTCAACCTAACTGTCCCAAAGCCTATGTAGTTCTAGCAAGCAGTTGCATCAATAGGAGCAACTTTCTTCTCCAGCTGAAAATCTGTGCTCAAAGAACTTACCATAGTAAGTCTTGTCAGGCCCCAGCTTCAGAAGACACTTCAGTGTTACACAGCCACTGTATTTAGAAACAACTTACTCATCACTCTGTAGCTTTCTTTCCAAACTAACTTTCAAGAAGGACTAAAGCAACTGAAAATTTTGTTGGGAAGTTATACAGCATCTAGTTCATCATAAATTAAAGTAGACATGTGGCAATATGAGGCATTTTTAAATAAAAGAACTTCAATTTTCATTAAATGTTCTATTATTTTTTCCTAAGTTGCAGCACAATAGAAGTTTTTTTGTGTTTTGTATATGGAGTTCAAAATAATTTTTTGTGTAATAATCCAACACAGAATTAATCACTGGTGTCCTCTTTATATTTCTTAACCTTTTAGATAATTTATTATTGTGTGAATGATCCTGGGCTCTGAACATTTGCTTTCACGCATGCCTACTTCCCTACTGGCAGCCCCCTGAGGGTTAGGATTCCAGCACATGGAACACAATAAAGAGGTCAATGGAAAAAACTGGAGGGGAGATTCCAGAAAGTAAGAGTGGCCAATGGCTTATGCAGATCTCTGGTGTAGTCACTACCTTCTAGGTCTATTTGTGATCCTTGAGACTCTAGGTATTTCATGTTGCCAGTTCTCATGAGTTATTAAACTTTTGGGTCACTAATCATACCAGTTACATAGGCTTACTGCAGTATGCAGAAATCATTTAATTAATGAGTATCATGTTCATGGAACAATATCTTTCCAGTTGTTAAAATACCTATATTGCCAGCCAATCTCCCCTGCTTTCCTAGATTAAAGATGTTGAGGAAAATTTTTACTTTCCTTGGGTTTACTTCATGGATTAGAAATAGTCTTGTGGGAATGTTTTGCTCCAGTTATGAAGAAGCCATATAAGCTGTTTCACAAAATATTATATAGTGTCCTTCTCCAAAATCAGCTAAGCTGTCTGTTTTTGTATATGGCAGCTGTAGATTGTATTAGACCCAGATAAATTAATGGGACTTTAATGTTGCCTGGCAATCCTGTATTTCCTCTTGAGCTTTTTCTCTCCCATTTTCTAAAGAAGTCATTTCTGATGTGTTACTTCCTCCCTCTCCTTTTTCCTCTTCAAGTACATCTCTTCCTGGTATCTCTGTGAAGATGTCTTCTCCTCCTTCTCCACAGAAAATAGATAGAGAGCATCAAAGTTAAAACACCCAGAGTTTCCTGCTACTACAATATAGACTACCTACTTCTACCTCCATTCCTTCCTCTTCCTCCAGCTACTTCCTCTTTCTTTTCTCCTTGCTCCCTCCTCCACCTCCTTTCTTTCTTCCTCCTCCTCCTCCTCCAATTTGGCTTCCAAGGCCGCCTACCCCTTCAGTGATCCAACTTATCCTCTGTTTTTTTCTTCTCCTGTATCTTTTTATATCACTGCTGCTTCCTTGTATCTATATTTAAATACAGTTCAGTCTCCCCTATTTAAAAATAAAGCATAATTCAAATAGCCACTCTTTCCCTATTGCCCCATCTATCCCTTCTCTCTCTTCAACTTCTTTAAAACATTTTTTGTGTAATCACCATCTCCACTTTATTACTCTCTACTTTCGCTTACCTTATTCCTGCAGTTGGCCCCCATCAACCACTGGTCCTGTTCTTCCCAAGAACTTTCCCACCACTGAATGCTATGAGTCAGATCCTGGTGACCTCATCAATGCCAGCTTCCCTTGCCCTAAATGTGAACAGACTCTTCCAGTTTTCCTGCTCCTGACTGCACTCTCCCTTTCCTCTTCAGTCTAACTTTTCTTCCTTGTCCCATCCTTTAGACGTCAGTGTCCCCCAGAGTTCTACCCTCAGTCATCTTTGTTTATCTCACTCTATGTGCATTCCCTGTGTGAGCCCATCCTCAGAAACTCAATCCTTCTCAACCCTCTGTAGCCATCTGCTGCCTGGGCATGGGTACTTGCATGCCCCACAAGCCCCTCACACTCAGGAAGAACAAAGCTGTCAAACATGGAGGCCTCATCACTCTACTTGAGGCTCCTTATGGTCCCCCAGTTGTTCTCAACACAAAAATATACTCCATAATTTGGCTGTCAAGATCCTTCCTGTCAAGGTCTTGTACATAACTCTTTAGGCTCATTTCTGGCCACAGTGCTGGCTTTGCACTAAGCTTCCAACTGAGCTAAACTTTCAGTTTCTTGAACTGTCCATTGGATCCTCCAACCCTAGGTCTCTGCAGGTGCCTGTAGAACATGTCTTGTTCCTCAGCTAAGTTGCTCCTCTTTTATGCTGTCTGCAAGTCCCTGCTAAAGCTCTCATGATGGTAGATACAGAGGGTATTACATTGCCCTCAACCAACTAGACCATGATCTGTGATGGTAGCACTAAGGGGACATATCATCGCATCTCCTGGGCCGGTTTTGTGCTTTCCTTGGCCATAATAGGAAGGATTTCAGTAGCACAATTTGAAAATATTGAATTAGAAATATCAGCATAAAAATCACTGGCATGCGTTCTCTCTTAGGTAGATGTCAAACACCCCCTCCATTGCCATGAAAATATCTTTTTAAAGTGCCTATGAGAATCTACCATTTCATTTCATGGAGAGCAGAGTACCTGATTGTCCTCGGTCATGGTGACATATTTTTGCAAAACTTCATCATGCAGTATTTTAATGATAATGTAGTTCAATTGTAGTGCAATGTGATATTCTGGCTTTTCTCTATAGTAAAATAAATTTACTTTACCAGTTAGTTATTAAACTTCCAATCTGTTGCGGCTCTTATTTTCTCAGTGTTACCCTTCTAAAATTTATTTGTTTTCCAGAACATTTAAACTCACTAGGGTTACCCATTTGTGTGACCCATAGAGCAAAATTGTTGTCCAGAGTGTTTGTGATTTTTAAAAGCCAGTAAAGAAGGGTGTGGGGGTGGAGTTAACCTCAGTGACATTGACAGCTATTTCTCAAGAAGCTTCCCATTTGTTTGGCCTCATATCAGTAAAAGAACAAAATCTATCTTGTGCAAATGTCATTTTCTTCTATTCAAATGACATTTAATGGTTATGTGGGTGGCTGCTGGTTACATATTTAGTAAAGACTCTTGATCAAAAGAGAATTTTCTTTATTAATTTTTCAAAAAGTTAAGAAAGCCAGAAATTGATGTCAAAGTGGCTTTAGATTTATTTGAGAAGAGCAATCCAGTGGGAAACTGCCCACATTCTCACACTGTGGCTGTGTCCTAAGCCCAGTACTTGTGGAAAACACCTAAACATACTCTTAATAAAACATCATAATGATAAATGTAAAATTCTAGGATGTTTATCAAGTGCCCTTTGGGTAGAGTCCCAATTAATAGTTGTTTGAAAATAAAAAAAAAATAAAAAAAAACATGAGGACTTACATATTTCATGGTCCTATGAACAGCTTTCAAATTACTTTTATAACCAATTTATTGTGAATGTTTAATTTATATAAATTAGACTCACACAATTTTCCACTTCTTGTAATACAAAATATGGTTAAAAACAAATAATTTTACTATAAAATATTCTCATTTGTTTCTACATGACCTATTGTGTAATAGTTAGCTAAGAAAGACATATTTAAGATCACTAAGAAAAATTATCACCTTAAAAAAACTCATCAGATGTTTAAAGCCAAAAATATCTAGTAAAAGGAAAAAACAAGAGTAGCATCCAGCTTTCATGCACTCAATAAACCAATGTAAGCTTGACTAAGTCTTCTTTTAAGTTTGCTCAGGAGAAAGACAAATCCATAAAACAGTCAGTCTGCTTATTATCACGCTGCCAGAAATACATTGTAAACAATGAAATTGCCTCAGAATTTTGGACTCAGAATTTTATGATTGACATTTAAGGGTCAGCGCTTGCATTTTAGATCCATCCCTGAAGCAATTCAATAATCAACCAAAATCAGAAGTCCTTTCACTGAACCACTGACAGCAAATTAGAGATTCCCAGTTTGCTTTGAATATAAGATAGTATGTCTGACAACCTTAAAAAAGCTAAGGAAGAAGACATAACTGTAACCCAAAATCTAATATCCAAAGAGCATGGTGCTATGGTTTTGGAAGAAATGTGAAGTTATAAGCAATTCTGAATTGATGGGGAAATGGTGATGTAGTTTAAATGGAATCTAGTTGTAATGGGAAATTTTAATAGGTTTTAATTCTGTTCTCTGGAAATGTTTTGCATCCACTAGACTCAGCTTGAAATGGTGGGCATGCATTTGAACAAAAAAATCTGAATGAATTCCAACTCTACCATGGCACTACCCATTGAAATTTAAATAGCATAAGACTTGCTTAATTCAGAGCAACAGGTAGGCAACTCTTTTCCTCTGTATTTCTTACATTTAATTTTCCTGTTCTCTGTTTACAATTGGCAAGAGTCAGGTTATCCTTGATTTCTGCCAAGATGCCAAGTTCACTTGGCTGATGTTGGATTCCAGAAGGCAAAGAGGCTTCTTCCCTGAAGCAATTTCTGATGAAGAAGAAAATGAAATCTCAGGTGTATTTTTAGCATCTGGAATTCTTAAATATTCATTTATTCAGTTTTGACTTTGGGGACCTTTTGCATGATTACATTTCTTGTGTGTGTACAGTGAATAACACTACTGTGTGAATTATTATATTAACTTCTAAAAATTGTGTTGCTTTTCCTACAGTGAGCTCCCTTGTAAGGCTCCTATGATTTTATAAGGCATATATCTGTCCGCATTTGTGTTTTCTGAATATTTATGAGAAGCACTGATGGCCAAGGACTGCAGAGAGGCACAAGAACTCCCAAGAGACGGGGTTTGTGAAAATGTGACAGGGTAGTGTTTCCTCTGCCTGATCAGAAGTGTCGAGAGCCTATGTTTTAGGAGGTGGTGGCATTTGCAGAGCAGGCTCATCACTAGATTCTGACTGTCTCCTCAGATCTTAGCAAACCACATTCTTGATGTCAACATATAAAAATGGTCTCTTCTATGGCGACGATATTTATGCCTGCTTTGGAGCAAGCGGCTCCCCAGCAGCTCTGAGAACTAATAAGGTGTCCTGGGCAAATGAATAAATCTTCCCTTCTTTTTGACATTTCTCCCCATTGCCTATTAGCTTTCCCCAGACTTCTCCCATCTTTTTGTTCTGCTCCTGTAGAATTTAACTCAACGCCTGACGTGAAATCTATCTTTATGTTATTAGGAGCTACTTTTTTACACAAATGCAAACTTTTTGCTTATTTTTAAAACCTACACAATTCCAATAGCATCACTAGAATACTACTGAATATTTATTATGGCCTTTTGCCAGGGCCATGGATCCCTGAGGAAAAGGAAATAATCAGATTTAGAGACATTACTGAGAACTGCCTCTGAATTGACACTGGTTTCAGGAGACTTCATCTCTTCATTATTGACAGAGAAGGGACAAAAGGAATTGTTGCCTTTTCTGCCAATCATAAAGGATCAAGGCCAATATCCTTATAACCAAAAAAATAGGTTAGCAAGAGAAAAACAAAACAACATGCATGCAACCCATAAAACTCAAAGAAGGAGCCGAACGTTTGAAGCTTTAACCGTCATTTTCATAGGAGAAAGGGAAGTGGAGCAGGTAGTGACAAGTTAGTGAAAGACAAGTTTGCTCCCAACACAACTGTACTGGGAGCAAAGGGCGTCTCACACCAAGTCTCCCAGTTAACCTCTCAGAGTCAGCCTCCGAAGAACAGCGGCGGTTCACCTTTCCTGGTTATTTGATGAGATCATCCTAGGAAAGGAGTTGAAGGCAATTGCATCTCTTTTGGAAGAAGTTTTCTTAATCAGGCAATGGAACTTCTGAGGCAGAATCTCTCCTGCCCTTCAGGGAGAAACAAGAGAAGGTTAGTGAGACCTTGATTCTGAGACTCTTTCTTCAGCTCCATTTGTCAAAGCACCAGCAGGGATTGTGAAGTTCAGTGATCAATGGAGTTTTAGCTCAGGCCCAGCGGATCAAGTGTTCCCCAAGTGTTCTTGTGGTCATTCCCCAATTACAGAATGCATAACTCAGGGGTGCTCCACCACTGAGCCACATCCTCAGCTTTATTTTATATTTTATTTAGAGACAGGGTCTCACTGAGTTGCTGAGCGCCTCACTTTTGCTGAAGCTGGCTTTGAACTTGCAATATTCCTGCCTCAGCCTCCCAAACCACTGAGATTACAGGTGTGCATCACCACACCTAGCTGTGTTGGGAATTCTAAGAACATGTCTAATTCTCAGAAAATGTCCAGTGCAAGAACTCTGCCTGAACTGTATGCTATTCCTAATAGATGTCTATTTTAGAAAAGGAGATAAACTGTTGATCAACTCCAAGGGAACTCCCACTAAGTAACAAGGGTCAAGGGTCTTGCCTTGGCCAAGACCTCTGACCCCCTGGATCTGTCTCCTAACATAAAACATAAGGAAGTTATCACAGGAGTCATTCATGTTTCCTTCCAGCTCTTACATGCTGATCTTCCCACTCACAACTCTTCTCTCAGCACTTTTTTTATTTCAGTAGTCAAACTGGAGATGTATTGGGTTCATATCTATTTCTTTGTATTATAACTAAATAAAGATAGCCTTGACATGTCTGCACATTTTTAGTGATAGATTGTACAATAAAAGCTGATGTTTTCCTATATTCTTTTGATTCCCTGTGCATCAAACTTACCTATATCCCCTTCTCTCTCTGCCAGTCCCACCTCTGCATTTTGGAGTTCTTGCTAGTTTGACATGAAAAATGTGTGTTAGTAAGTCTAATAGATAATTATATGGGGGAGAGGGTGATCTAAATTTCAAATACAGAATAATTGCCCAAGTCTTAACCAAAACCAGCATAGCATAATTACTTTATTTTTCCCTTCCACAATTTTTTATTGTTGCTTTGCATATACAAGGCTGATTTTTCATTAATTTTTAATGCTGTTTGTAACTCATTTGCGGTTTGTATTCGGTATAACTTTGAATAGAGTTCTACTCACAATGGAACACAATACTGTAAAGCTTTATTATGAGACAAAAGCACTTACTGAAGTTGTAGGATTGGCATTTGTATTAAGGTTGTTCATTTAATGGAAGGAACATGCCCACATGAATCTAGGGTCATATCTGAGCAGTAGCAACAGTTATGAGCAATTCAAATAGGAAATCATTTTTTAAATCTTTTATGATAAGTTTCTCTAATTCATTTATTTGAAATATATTGATGCATTTGTTCTTTTGTTATTACAATACAAAGAGAGCTAACACAGGGTCAATGCTGCCTCCCTCTCTCATCTACACTTCCTTATTTTTCCTGGTTATTAGAGGATAGGAGTCTCAGCTTCTCTCCTTAGGCTTCCAACCCAGCTTTTTGGCACCCTGGAATAAGCTGTATTGATCACATTTGTGAGAAAAACATCCAAATATATTTGTACACGGCACTGTATTTTAAGAGACAGAAATCTATTTTCAAGTATGCTTAATCAATAGATAGGTAGATAAAAGGAAGGAAGAAGGGAAGGAAGGAAGGAAGGAAGGAAGGAAAGAAGGAAGGAAGGAAGGAAAGAGAAAGATAAGTATATTCAATAAGAGACTTTTTAGAATGACCCCTGGGAAGTCCACAGTGTTTTCAGGAATCACTCAATCTGGTTGGTGTTCCAATAATGTTATCATCAGAACTCTCTCCATTCTGGCTTCTCTTCTTGACCTGACTTTCTTCTGTTCACTGTCATCCTCAGTGAATTACTATGTTTGACAGAGAAGATACTCATGAGAAATTCCAGGCTTTTATCATCTTTATTGATAGCAATTGCAAAGAAGAGACCCTTTCTCCCCTAGTGCCCATATCAATCACTGAGAATGGACTCTGAATCATCCTGCTGGGGAGTTCTGCTAAACCTGCATAGCAGTTGCTATACTCTTGGAAAATAAATATTATGATTGGCCATCCTGAGCTACAGACCTTTCCCCATACTAGGAAAGTATGGTCTATGGATTAACAGCCTCATGACAATCAAGGGGAGAGGATATAGGAGGCAGTACTCTACACGAAGGCAGGGAGACAGGGCTTAAACCGATGTTCACAATACCACATGCAGCTATGCAGCGGGGGAGAGCTCATAAAGTGATCTCAGAAGTCAGAACCAGAGAAGACTCACTGGGAGCCCTCCTATCCTTGGGACAACCCTGAATTTCTAAAGTTCCTATAGTTACCATTTCCTTGAAGGGTTGTATTTCCTATCCAAATCCATGACATAAAATCAGGATTGTCTTCCTGTTTTTATGATGATTACAACCCTATAAGGTAAGTACTACTAATAGTCCTATTTTACATTTGAGGAAGATGAGACACAGGGAGGGTAAGCAACTTGCTCAAGGTCCCACAGCTAATAGTGGAGCAGGACTTCATAGGCTTTTCTTTTTTCAGACTATAATTACCTCAAGTTTTTTAAAAAACGTTTTAATGTGGGTCTCATTCTGGGGTATTCCAGTTCAAAAATTCTGGAATTAGTATCCTACAGTTTATAAGATGACCAAAGTTATTCTGATGAGGAACTGGGTCCAGATCCAATGATCTCAAGAACAAGAGGAAGGTGGGATAACCTAAGGCCAGAGGGTTTCAGATAAGCAATAGTGAAGACAAGAAATTTTTTTATTTTTTTTTTATTTATTTATTTTTTTTTGTGGCTGGTATTGCTGTGTTACCCATACTGGCTCAAACTCTTGGACTCAAGCAATTCTCCTGCCTCACCCTCCCAAGTGGCCAGAAATATAGGCTTATGCCACCATGCCCCATAGAAACAATCTGTTTAATATAATTTGTGGCAACCTGGTCAGGAAATTCTGGTACTGTTTTACCAGAAAGAGAGCATTCTGGAAAAAGGTTAAGTGATAGCATATTCTGATCTCTCCTTCAATCACTGCTTTCTTTACCTCTCTCAAAAATTTATCTTAATATAGGCAACTAAAAGACGTCCAGCTGCTTCCTCTAATAGAAATGGAAAAATATGTTTTATACATGTTTAAAAAATATTTTTACTAGTGTAAAATGTAAAACCCAGACCAAAACCTCAATGTCATTTTAGGTACTATTTCTTTTGCTTGCAGTAGTTTTTCCCTAATGATTATTTTCCTTAATGATTAACGTAGTCACTATGTTTGATTATTTACTGTTATGTTCTTAGCATGTTGTATGCCTGACACATAATGAGAAGACGAGAAAGTAAATGCACCTAACTCCTACTTACATTTTAGTTCTCAGATTTCCTAACAGTACCTCCTTGAAGCCTTCCCTAATCTACCCATCTATTAGATCCATGGATAAACTCTCATACAGTATCTCCTGCCTTTTCTTCATAGCAGTTATAATAATTTGCAATTAGTAATTTACTTATGTGACTAATAGTTGAGCACCATATTGATCTCTCACATTAAACTAAACCAAACTAGTGACTGTTATGGTTTGGAACTGAAATGTTTCTCAAAGGCCTGTGTGTTAAACACTTGGTCACCTGCCCATGTTGCTATTGGGAGGTGAAGGAACCTTTTGGAGGTGAAGAAGTTAGGTCATTGGTCACATGCCCTAGAAGGGATATTGAGACCTAGTCTTTCTTTTTGTTCTCTCTCTTCCTCTTCTCTCAACCACCATGAGGTAAGCAGTCTTTTCTGCTACATGCTCCTACCATAATATACTGCCTCACCACAGGCCCAAAGGCAGCAGGGCCAAGTAACCAGGGACAGAACCCTCTAAAGCTGTGAGCCCAAATAAACCTTTTCTCCTTATAGTACATTTCCTTAGGTATTTTGTTCCGGTAACAGAAAGCTAACTAATGCAGTTCCTTATTTGATTATTTACTGTCATGTTCTTAGCATGTTGTACGCCTCACATATAATAAGAAGGTGAGAAAGTAAATACAGTTGATTTTGTAAGTCAATCATTTAAACACACTGGTTAGCAGGGGAGATGACACCTGATTCTTCTCTGATGACTGAATGAAAACATAGAGTACTTTAAGAAAGCATTGATACCTAGAATAGAGTAAGTACTTAAGGATACATCTCCTTAAATGGAATCTAAACCATTTAAAGAGAAAGAAGTGGAAGAAAGCCTTGGAGAAACTTGGAAAGGTCTTAAAAAACGAATAGGAAAAAAAAAGAAAAAAAAAAAACACTAGCAAGAAGGTAATTATCACCAACAAACGTAAACAAACACAGTCTTAAACTGTGAAAATAACCATTGGAAAAGGGCAAGTAATCAGGCCATTAGCCAGAGAAACAAGAGCTAATTATAGTGAAGCAGAAACAGTTTTCTTGGGTGTATTTTGTTTCTTTTTCACAACATGCTACAACTGATAAAGACTTTTAGTATCTTCTAACCGGTAGACCCCAAACTTCAGTTTCCATATCCTATATGCTAAGGCATGGAAGCTGTTAAGCTGTCTGTGAACTTTCAAAAATCCAGCAGATCTTTCCCCTCTCTCTAAGATGTGGCTGAATGAATGACTTCACAGAAAACAGAAGTCCTTGGCATTTCCATCCAGTCACATCAACTCCGTGAGGTAATGGGTACACATTATTAACTGAAGTGAAGAGGGGAGGGTAGTTGGCTTGGCAAGCTAATCATTTAAAAACATTGGTTGAAGGGGAGATGAAAAGGGGTTGGACGACTTTTTCCAGTAGCAGATGTAACCCACCCCATGCCCAGAGTGTATGACCTTTTCAAGAATGTGTGAAAATATTTGAGAGCAGACATAGTTTTTGATTCCACAAAAGAAAAAATAGACTAAATTAAAAGTAATGTCTATCAACTTAAATGCTTAATATGTATCCTTGTTAACTTCTCTGACTGTTAAATAAAAATCTTGAACAGTTTCATTACATTTGAAGACTACATGATTGTTTATCCAGGCGATTTTGGTATGGGTGGGGGTGGGTTGGGGAAGGGCAAGTTGGGAGGAATTAGTGGCCATTCTGACAGGACTGAGGGGGAACAGGGGACGATTCAGCCTGTTTAGTGGCTGAGAGAAGCCACTTGGCAGTCTGGTGGTAGGGATGATGTTTCACAGCAGCAGTGACTGGGGACCAGAATATATAGGTGGACATGACCACAGAAACCTCAGCGGGCACTGTAGAATGCATTCTCCAGAGTTAGATGCAGACAAAAGGATCATTGGTATTATTTTCTCTTTATTAAGATCTCTTTTCAGAGTATTTTGAGTTATTTTGTTGAATACTTTAATTCTGACACTTGGGTTAAACAGTCTGGTTTCAGAGCCCTGCTCAATCTGTAGATTTCTAATTCCCTGAATTTGAACTCTCTGAGCCTTGGTTTTCTCATCTGTAAAATGGATTATTCATATAGGGTTTTTGTAAACTTATTGAAGAATGTGGGAAGAAGAAATAATTGATAAACTGGACTTGTTAAAATTAAAAACTACCTGAAAGACAATGTCAAGGGAATAAAAAGACAAACCACTAATGGGGAGAAAATACTTAATAAAATGTCATTATCCAAAATATGCAAAGAACTCTTGAAAGTCAACAATAGGAAAATGAACAGCCCCATTTTTTTCAATCAAAGAAAATATACACTTCATCAAAGAAGACATACAGATTCAAGTAAGCATATGAAAAGATGCACAACATCATCTGTCAATCAGGAATTGTAAATTAAAACAATTTAAGTAACAATATTAAAACAAGTGAGATACCTCTACATACCTATTCAAAAGGCCAGAAGGCAAAACACTGACATCAAATCCCAGTGAGGACACAGAGGAACAAGAACTTTCGTTTATTGCTGCTAGGAATGCAGATTGCCACTTTGGCAGACAGCTTGGCAGTTTCTTACAAAACTGAACATTCTCTTACTGTACAATCCAGCAATTATGTTCCTTGACATTTATCTGAATTAATCGAAAACTTATGTCTACACAAACACATGCACTCCAATGTTTACAGCAGCTTTATTCATAATTACCAAAACCTAGAAGCAACCAAAATGTCCTTCAGTGGGTGAAGGAAGAAATAAAGAGCATCAATGGAACATTACTCAGTACTCTAAAGAAATGAGCTATCAATGAAGAAACATGGAGGAAAAGTATATTCACGTTCCTAAATGAAAGAAGCCAATCCAAAAGTGCCACAGACTGTATAGTTTCACTATTTGTCATTCTAGACAAGGCAAAACTAGAGAGACAGCAAAGAGAATGGTGGTTCCCCATGGGTTAGGAGAGAGGAAAGGATGAAGAGGGAGGGCACAGAGAAACAGGGCAATGGAAGTGCTCTGTACGATGCTATAATGCTGGATGCCTGTCATTATATGTTTGTCCAAACCCATAGAATGTGAATCCTAATGTCAACTATGAGACTATTTTGAGTGTGAATGTGTCAACATAGGTTCATCAGTTGTAACAAATGTTCCACTGGGGTGTGCAATGTCAAAAGGGAAAGAAGTTGTACATACGTGAGACTGCAAGTATTGTGGGAGCAGGGTATACGGGAACTCTCTGCACTTACTGCTCAATTTTGCTGTGAACCAAGAACCACTCTTAAAAAATAAGTTTATTGCATGGAAGGGTGGTGCAAGCCTGTAATTCCAGCAACTCCAGAGTCTGAGGCAGGAGGATCACAAGTTCAAAGCCAGCCTCAGCAAAGTAGCGAGGCCCTAAGCAACTTAGTGAGATCCTGTCTTAACATAAAAAATTTTTATAAAAAAGAGCTGGAGATGTGGCTCAGTAGTTAAGCACCCCTGGGTTTAATCCTTGATGCCAAAAAATAATAAATGTATTTATTAAATTAATTTATTAAATTAAATTAATAAAATTATTTGTTTATTAATTTAAAAAATAATATAGGAACACCTGGCACAAGGCCTGATGGCATAGAGCATATATAATTTTTCCTATTGCAACATCTAAGTAATTTAAAGATAGTGAATTTTTCTTGCATATTATTTAAGTATTGTTCCCATTCTTCATCATTTTAAGGAAGAGTCTTCTTACAGAAACAGAGAGTAGACACATAGTTACCAGAGAGAGGGGAGGGATGAGGGAAAGGGAAAATATTGATCAAAGAGCACAAAGTTTCATTGAGACCAGAGGAATAAGTTTTGGTGATCTGTTGCACTGCACAGTGACCACAATCGTTAATAATGTATATTGCAAAATTGCTAAAAGAATAGATTCTTAACATTTTCAGCTCACAAAAGAATAATAAACTAGTGCGGTGATTGTTATGTTAATTAGTTCAATTGAATTTTCTGCAATACACACATAGATCAAAACATCACATCATGAACTACAAATATATAAAAATATTATTTATCAATCAAAAATAAAGGAACAAATAAAAGCAGCCTTCAAAACTGAAGTATGAAATATGAATACTAAAGTAGAAATAATTATCTCTGTAGATGATGGAGTCTTGTATATAGACAATCTTAAAGAATTCACCAAAAAAAAAAAATTAGAATTAATCAGTGACTTTAGGAAGGTGGCAGGATAAAATCAATTACAACGTAATTTCTGTTTCCATACACTAGCCACGAACTATATGAAGTAGAATTAAGAAAGTAATCTCATTTACAGTAGCATTAATAAGAATCAAATAGATAAGTTAGAATATACTTAATGAAAAGAAGTGCAAAACTTACTCTAAAACTATAAAACATTAAAGAAAATCTAAATAAATGCAAATATAACCAGTGATTAAAGATTGGAAGAGTTAATGTTAAAAGGGCAATAACATTCCAAACTAATAGGCAAATTTAACACAACCCCTATTATAAATAGAAACTGTTTTTTTTTAAAAAAAAAAAAGTTTCCTTTTATGTGGGTGCAGTGACACATGCCTATAATCCCAGTGACACTGAAGCAGGTGAATTCCAAGTTTGAGGCCAGCACCAGCAACTTAGCAAGGCCCTGTTTCAAAATAAAAATAAGGACTGGGAGTACAGCCCAGTGGTAAAGCACTCCTGTGTTCTATTCCCAGTACCACAAAAAAAAAAAAAAAAAAAAATTAATTTAATTTAAAAGCTTCTCTTTTTTGTCCAATATTGATAAGCCAATTTAAAAAATTTATATGGAAATGCAAGGGAATCAGAATGGCTAAAATAACATTGAGAAAGATGATCAAGCTTGAAAGAATCACACAATTTCAAACCTTATTATAAAACCACAGTAATCCAGACAGTGTGGTGCCACTCTAGGAGAGATATATAAATCCACAGATTAGAATCAAGAGCCACATGTTTATGGTCAATTTATTTTTAACAACGTTGCTGTGAGAATTCAATGGGGAAAGAATAATACTTTCAACAAAAGTCATGGAAACAAACAGATAACCACACACAAAAGAATGAATCTGGGCCCTTGCCTCCCAGCATAAGTAAGAACCTTGAAATGGATCAAAGACCTAAACATAAAAACTACAACTATAAAACCCTTGAAAACATTGGTGTATATCTTTATGATGAAAATGAAAATTTTCTTTGTGAAAGAAAAATGAGATGAAGCAGACTTCATCATATTTGGAAACTTTTTGTTTCATAGGACAGTCTAAACAAAATGAAAAGATAACGCAAAGGGTGGGGGAAACTGTTTACAAATGGTATACTCAATAAGAGACTTGTATTTAGAATATATAAAGAACACTTAAAAGTCAATAATGAAAAACTAAGCAAGCCAATTAAAAAACAAGCAAAGAATCTGAATAGACATTCTCCTAAGAAGCAACACAAATGACCGTGAAAAGACGCTCAGCATTGCTAGTCTTCAGGAAAATGCCAATCAAATGGTGATGAGTTATCCCTTCATACCCATAACGACAGCAAAACAAAAATACAGGCAATTACTGGCAAAAATACGGAGAAATTGGAACTCTAGTAATAGTGGTAGAATTGGAAAATGACTCAGCCACTTTGTAAAACAGTCTGATGGTTTTTCAAAAGCTTAGTACATGAATTTCATGGTATGTGTATTATATGTCAAGACAGCTGTTATATTTGAAAAAGTAAGATCTGAAAGAACTTGATTAGATATAAGGAAAAACCTTTTAGCTGGATGTAATTAAACTGTGAAGTATTGAAATGTGTTGAGGAAGGTTGTTGAATTCTCAGACACATTTAAAAATAGGACAGACCATCTCTTCTGGATAAAGTATAATCCTGTTTGGGGATAGAAGGCGACACTTAGATGTGACTTGAAGTCTCTTTCACTTATAGGATTCCATCATGATAATTGGGTAGTAATGCTCAAAACACAAAAGATCGCCTAGTGTATAACATAAGCTATTGTAACAAAATTTCACTCATTTCAAACTTCAGTTCCCTAAGTGAGTTTGCAAGATGCTGGTTTATCTCTTTACATGCTCTGCAGTATTTACATAAACCATATCTAGGTGAGAGAGCAAAAGTACTACTTAGGTAGTACTAACAACACTGATCAAGATGAAGAACAAAAGTAAATGTCCATATTTTGTTCACTCCTAGCATGTATTGGTTTGCTTATTTTGTTACTGAGGATTGAACCCAGGGGTGCTTTACCACTGAGCTACATCCCAAGTCCTTTTCATTTTTTATTTTAAGACAGGGTCCTTGCTTAAGGACCACCTAAATTGCTGAGGCTGGACTTGAACTTGAGATCCTCCTACCTCAGCCTTCCAATCATTGGGATTAGAGGTGTACACCACCGCTCCCAGGAGACCCCTAGCATTTAAATTCTCATGTATACCTTCATATGCATACCTGTTGTGATAAGATTTTTTTCTCATTTGCAAAATGCTAATTTTTAAAAATAAATGATGATAGCTAATGGCCACTTCCTAAACAAAATTTGAATTCAAGTGCTCTTGGTTGGGGGGTGTTGTTGGAGACTGAGCACAAGAGTGCTTTACCCCTGAGCTATATCTCCAGTCCTTTGTTTTCTTATTTTTAATTTTGAGACAGGGTCTCACTGAGTTTCCCAGGCTGGCCTCAAATTTGCAATTTTCCTACCTCAGCATCCAGAGTTGCTGAGATTACAAATGGGTACCATGGCACCCAGCTAAATTTAAGTACCTTAGGTTGATTTATGAAACCAGCAAGGATTGTGTTTTAGTCTGTTTGGGCTGCTATAACAAAAATGCCGTAAACTGGGTTGTGTATAAACATCAGAAATTTATTTCTTATGGTTCTGGAGGCTGAGGAGTCCAAGATCAAGGTGCCAGCAGATTCAGTGTCTGGTTGAACCTGCTTTCTGTTTCATAAATGGCGTCTTTCCTCTGTGTTCCCACATGATGGAAGGAGCGGGGGACCTCTTCTATAACGGCACTAATCCATTCATTAAGGCCCCATCCGGATGACCTTCCCAAAGATGCTGCCTCCTAATTTCATCACCATATGGGTTAGGATTTCAACAAATGACTTTGAGTGCACAAAAATATTCACACCATAGCAATATGCAGTCATTTGGAAAATCAATCGTTGTGATCTAAGGTGTTTTTTAACTTCTTGGCTGGATGACTGACAAATATGGGTAGTTTTATTTCAAGACTCTGTTGGAGTTTTCAAAGGAGCATTAGGGTTCCCCAGCAAAACAGAACCAGTAGGAGATACACGTGTGTTTATATCTGTGTGTCTGTACTCACATACACGTACGTATATAGGATGCAATTATGGAGGCTGAGAAGTCTCCTAATCTGCCATCTGAAAGCTGGAGACCCAGGAAAGGTGGTCATGAATTTTACAGATCTGAGAGCCAGAGGCTGATGTAGATTCCAGTCTGAGTCTGAAGAACTGAGAACCAGGAGTCAACGGCAGGAGAAAATCGGTGCCTGAAAGCAGACATCAGTCTTCCTGACGTTTCCCCTATTGAGGTCCTCAAGGGATTGGATGATGTTCAGCCACATTGGAGAAGGCCACTTGTCTGACTAAGTCTAGCAATTCAAATTCTAATTTCTTGCAGAATCACCTTCACAGACACACCCAGAAATAATGTTTAACCAGCTCTCTGAACTCCCATGGCCCCTTCACAGTAAGCTCTGAAGTTTACTTCGGCAGATGATCCTGAATTGTTTTATATCCGTGTCTCATTCATGAGCCATTTTAAATGTCAAATGTCATTGAGTCTCTCCTTGCTACACAAAAGACCTTTATGGAAGCAAGGAAGTGCCCCTCCAGATATGCCCCTTCCAAGCAGTGTAGATCTGTCCTTGACTGCCCCAAGCTCCAGTTCTTCAAGACTCAACTCTCATTTCTACCACAGAAGAATAAAATATATCATCATTTTGTTTTCTTTTGATTTCCAAATACTTCAGGTTAACTTTCTGAAATCTTATGTAGTTAGCATGCACCCTCATGGTCTCTAAAGTCAGTTACTGATAGTATTGCTTATAATTCATGGTGATGTAGAAAGGAGGGTAATAGGTTGGTGTCTGGTGATGTTGGAGGATCCAACAGACAACATGCTACTTCTTGTGGGTCCATTTGCATCTTAAAAGAAGATACTTGCTCTCTTGTGATCCTCAGACCCACTGCATTAGAGAACCCTGTTCTTTGTAGGCCTCTCTACCCTATGACTTAAGCAATTCCTGCTTCTCCTGTGAGAGATTTTAGAGAGGTCATATTAGTAGATTCCCTAACTCCATTCTACTTTAGATGATTAGTTGAAATCTACCCTGAACTTGAATCAAAATCACTGGAAGTTTCATTAAAGCCCATATTGCTGGGGCTCAAAGCCTCTCAGAACCTGTGGTCTCTGGTTGAAGCCTGAGATTTGCATTTATAACTATTCTCAGGTGCTTCTGACATGACTAGCTCTTGACCACACTTTGAGGGTCACTGGTCTACAGCAACCATTTCACTAGCTGTTTGTGGCTGAAAGATGGGGCACATGATCTACATTTAGGCCCTAAAATATTGAGACTTGGTATGGCGTAGTTTATTTGCAAATAAACTATGCCCCCTCCTTATTCTCTTCTCCCACCCCCTTGGACAGTCTATTTCTCAATGTTTAGATTAGAAATACCTTGAGACTGTCCTGTGATCACAAGGGACCCAGGCTGATCATGACTGTGAGCTGAGGTAGCCAGAGAGGAAAAAGCAAGAAATTTGGGTCTCTGATGAAGGTGACCCAGATAGTAACTTGCCTAAAGCCTAACTTCTGGCTATATGAGAAAATAAATATCGTCTAAAAAAATTTATTGATGCATTATAATTGTTACAATAGTGGGATTCATTGTGACATATTCAGACATGCACATAATCTATTCTTGTTGTTTTAACCCATTTGAGTTGCAGATTTCTGGTTTTTTTTAGTCAGAGGTATCCTAATTAATACGTCAGAGACATCAGGGAACCTGGAAACTATAAAGGGGTCAGAAAGCTTCAAGTAGGAAAAATAATCCTTCCATGCAACAAAGAGGAAATATTAGAACCACAGTTGTCAAGCAAGAAGAAACACAAAAACACTGGGTCTAAGTGATGAGAAAGTAGCTAGGCAAAGGTTAGTAGCAAATTAGCAAAACAACATTCTTCAAGTGGGAGAAGCAATCCAAACAAAAAACCAGGCTAAAAAACTCTGTTGAGGAAATCTACATTGAACATTTACACTTTTTACAGTAAGATTTATTTTAATGTGTTTCAACCCTGAGGCAAAAGCTCTGTCTTCCTCCATCTGCCTTCCCCATTCCACCGTGGTAATAAATGACTCAAGTCTGCTTATACCTAAGGAAAGGAAATTGGACTTTCCCCTTCCTCTGCTCAGCCAGGAGCTTCCCCTCCTGCTAATGGATTGACATAGAGACCTGACTTCTCTCCAAGGGGCCAAGGGCTCAGAGGCTAGCTGCCCTGAACCATCTCTGATTACGAAGAGAAACATCAAATTGTCAAACTCACCTAGGTAACTGGGACGTAGCCTTGAGGTTAAAAAACAAATTGTCAGAATCAATTTTTAAATTCACTAGGAGCCACTGTCAGACAAATGAAGTGGCCGTGATGAGCTGACTCACATAGAGTGTGACGGGAATCAAGCTTCCCGCGTCAGCTCCAATTAGATCTGGCACCAGAGGAGCCCACACACACAGCCACGTGCTCCCTCTGAGTAAACAAGCTGGCGGGGCAACATGGGGACCGACAATTACATAAAATACAGATCTCAGTTGGATGATTGTAAGGCTTTGCATGCTTTTCAGCTGTGGCCACATGCCCATTTCTATCCAGGTTCAAGATGGCAGATGTATCACTCAGTATTTTGCAGTCCAAATGCAAAGTAAAATGAGCAAAAATAACACAAGATCCTTTAAATAATAGGAAAATGCCACTTCCCGGGGGGAACCAGGGACAGTACATCCCAGGAATCCCAGGCTGTGTCTCAAGATTTTGCAGAAGAAAAAAATAAATAATAATGCCTTGATTAAAGATGGACTTAATGCAGTCCAGCTGCCAGGTGGCTGGAGGCCATTCCCCGTGTGGACATTAATTCTTAATATTGCAATCTTATCTGCTTTCATGTGCCTTGGTTTATTTGTTTGTTGGTTTCTTTACATAAACCTTGCTATTTAGTGAGATGTGTGAGATACACTACTGGTGTCTAAGTTTGGATATAACCAAAGACTTCTGACCTCTGCAGCATACCCATTACTGCCTTGAGAATTGTCACCTGATGTTTGAAAGAATCTGTCAACAATGACAGTGCAGTAAGGAATACAGAGAGAGAAATGGAATAATACATTATAACACTGGACCAAATCATAAGATACTTTAGTTTAATATTTCTGACAAAGTTCTTTCTACCCTTTCATCTCCCCTGATAAAGACCAAAATTGAAACAAAAACATGAGATATATCCCAATATGAAAGACATTCATAAGTATATCTTTAGAAATGAAATCAATATGTCCAGGAGACATCAGCACTCCCACATTCATTGTAACATTATTCACAATATGCAAGAAATGTAAATAACCCAAGTGTCATCAACTGATGAGTGAATAAAGAAAAGGTGGTACATATACACAATGGAATACTATTCAGCCATTAAAAAGAATGAATTCCTCTCCTTTGCAGTGGCATGGATGGAACTTGAGATCATTATATTAAGAGAAATAATCCAAGTGCAGAAAGACAAGCAGTTCGTGATCTCACTCATATGTGGAATATTAAAAAGTTGATCTTGTAGAGGTTGAGAGTAGAATGGTGGGTACCAGAGGCTGGGTGAATAGCAGAGAGGGAGGGTTAGAGGTGGGTACTAAGTTATAATTGGATAAGGAAAAGAAGTTCTGGTGTGCTATTAAAGAGTAGAGTCACCATAGATGACAATAATGTGCTGTACATTTCAAAAAGCTGGAAGAAATGACTATGAAAGTATTTACTATAAGGAAATAGTGTTTGAGGAAATAGTAATAATTGTACATAATCTTTTCTCCATCTCTATTATACTTTCTTTCAACAGTTCCTCAAATATTCAAATGTCTTTGGTAAAAAGTGAAATAGTGTTATCTTGACAAAGAAAAGTATTCTTTCACACAGAAAGATTAATATTTCCATTTAGATGCATTTATTTCTTTTCATTCTTCCTTTCCTAATTTATGGAACCTCTTTTCCTCCTACTCCTCTCATTCTTTAGTCTCTTTAAAAGGCCATATTTATTATATAAATACTGTCATTATTTATCATATAAAGCTCTGTCAACACAAAGCATCATCTAATGTGTCTTCCCATAAAATTTAAATACTTATACATCTGAGAAAAAAATTCATTTCCTCATCTTATAAAACAGTATGCCTGTTGGCATCATTTTATATTCCCAAGTCCTAAGGAATTTTGACTGGACTAATTGGAAAAAAAAAAAAAAAAAAGCTCAAACCAAGTTATTCCAAAACTCAACACCCAAGCAGAGAATTGTGTTTAGAAGAAGCTCCAGCCACAGCTATGAGGAGAAATCTGAACAGGCAGATGAAGCATGATTACAAGAGTCCTGCAGGTCTAGTAAGGAAGAATTTGTGAGTTTCCCAGAAACACGTAGGGTAGATCAACAAGGGACTCAGAGAACAAGCACTAGGAAGGTGTGCTAATGGGCAGACAAATTTGATGGGCAGATGCATGGACTAGAAGTTTCACAGAGAACTGCTAAGAATAATGGTAGACTTCAGGCTCTGAGAAGCTGGACAAATGGGCAAGAGAACAACATAGAAACAAGCCCTATGATATAACATAGAGCTGAGATTTGAGTATAACTTAACCCTAAGCACAAGCTTCAGTGGTGGAGAATCTGCAAGGTCTACCTTGCACAACTTGACCCCAGTTGCCTTTCACCCAGTCTCTTATCTCCCAAACTCAGTGCAGTAGGAGGGAAAATATGTCATTAAAACAGAGCTCTGAAGATATTTATAAAATTCTGGTTCCTTTATACTGAAATGACAGCAGGAAAGCCAGCTGTCTCTGGAATGTCTCTGTGGTGCCATCTTTCCTATCGTCAGTGCTACGAGAAGTGTGATCAGGATCTTGTGCACTCCAGAGATGTCCCAGAAACTTAGTTGGGAAACACTATGCATATGAAATCGCTCAGCCTTTTCATCCTAGCTTCACTGTCCTACATAAGCCAGAACACCAACCACACTTTCCAGCATCTGTGTAGTTCCAGAGAGCGTTTAACTGATAGAATGGGCTCATCAACAACGACACCTTAGAACATTCCCACTATGAGCCTTCCCTGCTTTTTATATCTAAAAACTAAACAAGATGGTACCCACGCAGCTGTCCAACATGATGAATGGAAATGGGCAGCTACACTCAGAGACGCGCAGCATGTGAGTTCTTTCCTACTTCACTTTTGATATGGCTGAGAACATTGTCTTCCCAAAATCAGAACCTATCATACCACTGGCTAAAACCCGAGCTCCCCATGGCCTATAGAACAGAATTCTAACTTCACAGACAAGTAATTATTGAATTTGAAGTACCCTCTAGTTTTTCAGTATTGCCTTCAAATACACCAAAGTGCACACATAACTACTAAAATATGTAAGTACAACCAAAGTTCTAGGATGATTTCTTGCTTTTGAATTAGGAAGAAGATCTAATTAGATAAAAAGGGTTTTACATGTAAATAAGGTAGTAAATAGGCAGAATAAGTTGTCAACTAATAATCATTGATAATGGAATGTGTTAAAATTAAAAAATGAAATTTTCATATTATATAACTTCTGGATATTTTCCCATAGACTTTGCATAGTAAAAAGATGTGCTCTGTTGCATAAATAAGCAATGTTTTAATTAAACTTTACTCCTACATTTATTACCATTAGCCAGAAACCAAGCTATAGATATTAAATAAAATCCCTTTTTAGCATAGTTGAGAATAAAGTATCATGAAAAATTCAGAAGGGGAAAAGATTTAGTATACAAGTTATAAACGTGTCTTCCTTGGGTCATACGCCAAGTCTCAAGGAATAAGAAGCTGTTGCTAACTCAGTGAGACCCTATCTCTAAATAAAATACAAAACACGGCTCAGTGGTTGAGTACCCCTGAGTTCAATCCTCAGTACCCAAAATCAATAAATAAGTAAAAGAAGCTGTTGCTAAGACAACAATTACAACAAAATGGGAACAAATTGGTCTAGCAGGTGAATTTATTCAACCCCAGTAGTAGTACTGTAAACAAATTTAGAGTCCTAGTTTTCAAATGGAGCTAATCATCAAGATGAAGAACTAGGAAAAATGATCCTTAGTTAAGGATCTTGTTTAAAGTTCAGGCTCAGCTAATTCTGTACATAGTGTGGTACTGTCTTCATCTCCTCAGAGGCAAAAAGAGAAAAAAAATTGAAGAAAAACACACAATTCAAACATCAATACTTGCCAACCAGTTACTAATAACAATGTCTGACTGAGTTTCCTGACTGTTTATGTATTGATGAATTTTTGAGACATGCACTTGGGTTTGTAGCTATAGAAGGTGAATTTCCCTCTAAGCATTAAAATACTTTTGCTTATTTCCTAGGTAAAACAGCCTGCTTCTCTGAAATGAAAACAAAAAGTTTACAAAGGGAATCAGATGCTAAGAATTGGAAGAGTAGCTTTGAGAACTTATATCAAGTAATGTTTTTTAGACTGCATAGATTTGAAAAATATTTCATCCTTTCATCTTAAAATCTTATTCTAACTTTAAGTTGTTCACTTTGATGACCACAGTAACTTGGAAAAGCAGATTATTGTATGTGTTGGGGGTTGACACTTAAAGCACATTTCTGGTCCAAAGAATCAGACATTAATGTTTTTATGACATTATGAGCCAATGCCTTTGCACCTGGCTTTATATAACATAGTACTCAGAGTAGCCAAAGAACTTCAAAACAAATTCAAAACAAATTTCCTGAAGAATAATAGGTGTAATTCATTACACAATGTAATACTTCTCAAAACTGTCTTTACTTTTCTCCCCTTCTCTTCTCTGGTACCCTATGGCTGCTATAGACTTCCTCATTCAGAACACTTCGAAATGTTCTCCCAGTAAGCAATGTGCATAAGTAACCAGTCACCTTTCTTTCTTTTAGTACTTTACTATTAGGGCTACCAACTCTTCTCAAGATTCTAAATCACAGAGTCCTCAAATTGGTCTGCAAAAACAGAATTCTTAAGGAGAAATCAAGAGGAAGCAACTGGTTTTAAACAAAAAAGTATTTTGTGTTAGCTTGTCATCACTATGACCAAAATACCTGACAAGGACAGCTTACAGAAATAAAAGCTTATTAGGGCTCATGGTTTCAGAGGTCTCCATCCATAGTTGGCTGACTCCACTTCTCTGGGCCTAAGGCAAGTCAGAACATTATGGTGGATGGGTATGTGGAGAAAAGCTGCTCATTTCACGGCAGCTAAGCAGAGAAGAGAGAGCCAAGGACAAGATATAGTCCAAGGGCATGCCCACAGTGACCTGTTTCCTCCAACTAGGTTCTACCTACCTATAGTTACCACCCAGTAGTCTATTCAAATTATTAATCCATCAAATGCTTTAATCCAATTATGAGGTTACAGCTCTCAAAATCTAATCATTTCACTTCTGAACAGTCCCATATTAACACATGAGCTTTTTAAGGGACACCTCATATCCAAACCATAACAGCAAATTTATTCAAAGCTTACCATCACATGCCAATTGGATAGTAAGACTGCGTAAGAAGTTGTTAAAGATTATTGATTGCCTGTAATCCCAGCACTTAGGGAGGCTGAGACAGAAGAATCATGAGTTCAAAGTCAGCCTCAGCAATGGTGAGGCGTTAAGCAACTCAGTGAGACCCTATCTCTACATAAAGCCCAAAATACGGCTGAGGATGTGGCTCAGTGGTCCAGTGCCCCTGAGTTCAATCTCCAGTACCAAAAAAAAAAAAAAGATTATTAATTGAACAAGATTCTATATTTCACCAACAAAAAAGCAACATATTTTGTTAGAAAATGGCAAATATACTCTTATTCCATTTTTAGAGTTGAAAATAGTCTATTTCCAGTAATTTATGCCACTCGGCCAAATTAAACTGAATCTTGAAATGCAAAAAATCACAGCCATTTTTCCTCAGTTTTAATCATCATAGCACCTTCATAAATTTTGCTATAGCTTGCATGATCTATTTTGTAAGTTACTAATATTTTTTCTTAAATTAATTTAAAAGCTGCTTACTTAAATTTGCCTTAAACGAAGATATCCATGAATTAGTGCAAGCGTTAACATCGTAATTACATTGTTGACAAATTTTTAAAATTACATAAAACTTGGTCATCTTAAAAAATAGGCTTTGGGAATCACTGACCCCTGTCTCTTGGCCCCACACAAGTACACATACTGAACACATACTGAAGCAATGGGAAAATTCTATTAATGAGGATGATGCATAAGCCCAGGTACAACCTCTCTATCTGTGCTTTTGAGCAATGTTTTCTTCAATCCACCTCATAAAATTATCCATGGCTTCCCATTTCTTATTTATCAATCAATAATTATGAAGGACCAGCAGTACATTCTGATTTCCAAATACAATGACATCTAATCACTAAGGATTTGGGAATTTGCAACTATTTTGATTTGACATGAAGACTAAGATCATTTTGTACCTTCAGTCTAATAATATCTACACCTACTATAATTTTACAATAACACTTAGAAGACTTAGTTTCTCAGAAAGGTAAAGTATTTGTAGCAGAGAACTTTCAGTGACTCTGAAATGTCATTTATGAAAGTCATCATTTGTGTGATGGAAGCACAACAGATAGATATTTAAGAGTTTTTAAACCAGAAAAAAAGTATATTTTAATTTTTGCCTCTGTGAAAATGTTAGCTTCATTCTATGATATTTAAAACTAATTATGCATATTAAATAAAATGATTTTTGAATTGTCAGTACAGGTTCCTCTTTTTTCTTAATTGCTTCATCACATATTAGCACTTTTTCCCAAATACTGTGTCTGAAAAAAATATGTATTTTTTTCAGTCCAAGTTTTGTAGGATGGGTTACACCTAACATTGTGATGTTCTTTGGATGTAGCAATAATTTGGAGATTGCTGTTTTCTAATTACATGAAAGCAAAGAAAATCAATTACATTTTGGCTTTTCAGGGCCTTAGGTTCCTGCATGAATAAATCACGAGAGATTAAGGCATGTACAGCAAGAGTTTATCTGCAGCTGGGGACCCAAGTTTCCCTGTGGTTCTCCTGACAAGTCTGCAAACTATTTAAAAGGGGAGAATTAAAGCAAGCAGTGTGCTTCACAGATAAGAAACCACAATGGACTTGGCTGATAAAGGTTGGCTGCAATGATCTCTGTACCAAGTGGGAAATGCTAAAATCAATTAGGATGAATTCTGCACCATATCAAAGGAATTTGTGTATTGGTAACTGCAAAAGCCCCATGACTTGGGTCTGAATTTTATGCCATGGATTCTTCCTGTTCATTTTAACTGTAATTATTTAAAATATAAATTATGGCAAAAATATTTGGGGCTACTATATTGATTTCCTTATCAGGTTATGATTTTGCATTTTTCACCCATAGAATATGAACACTGGAAATTGCACTCAAGATAAATTCTATTTAACTTAAGTCATGGATGATAATATTCTATCAGTCTGTATCCTGGATTTGAGAATGATGATGAAATTGACAACATGCATTGCTTTTCCTTCAGAGTAGCTCTTGTTTTCTACCTGTAAATATGTGGTACACAGGTCATGAACCCCCTGTTTTGCTAATTATCCAATATTGATTCAACACTAAAACCAAGATTTGCACAGTTAATTAATCTCTTAAAGTTGTTTGTTAATACACTTTTTGTGTTATATAACTCACTTTAAAAGCAATCTTTCCAAAAATTCACATTTTGCAATGTGAATTGGCACCTATCAGGATAGTGGGTAGATTACAGATCTTGGAAATGGAAAACCTAAGTTTTAGTTGTGCTGTAAAAATTATGCAAATCACCTAAACTTCTCTGAGTGCAATTTCTCATCTGTGAAAACAGGCCAGCATTGTGTATGAAGACAGTGAGGTCCTAAAATCAGGAAGTCAGTAGTATGAATCCTGTCTTGGATACTTGCTACCTGTGTGGCCTTTGATTAGTCACCTAACCCCTCTGAATCTCATGTTATTCATCCATACATTTGGGGTTGTGGTTGGAACCTCATCAGATTTCCATGAAGATTAACTGAAATAAAAAATGTTCCAAGTATTATATTCAGGCACATAGTTAAATTTTAGAGTAAAAAAAAAATCCCTTCTGCATATATCTTTATCTCTAATTTCCTGAAATCTGTATCTGACATATTTAAAATGAAACATTTTCTATAATTTTCTACGTTAACATTCTGTGTAAATACATATCAATAGCAACATAAAAATAGCTATACATAAGAGGAGATTGGTAAGCCTACTTAACAGTTTTGTAACTAAAACTGAAATTTCAGTCATAAATATTTTCACTTTAATATTATCATGGAAGATAAGCCTTCTAAGTTTTCTAATGTTAATTTTTATTTTGAATCTTGAACTAAAATAAGGCATATATATATACATATGTATGCATATATATCACCAACAAAGAACAAATGAGAGTAGATTTTCTTTGAGTAAGATTTTCTCTTTTCTTTATTAAGGATTCAATAATTTTGTCCCCACAGGGAATGTGACAGCTATTCCAGATCTGTCAGAGGGTCTCAGTTTTTGATGATTATGAATCCCCTAGTTCACTCTATCTTCTGCAGCAAGTAAGAGTTTCCACTGTGTATGTATAGTTCCTTTGTAAAACACACAAAGGGAAAGTCCTGGGGACTGAATTAGAACAAATTATATTCCACTCTTTTATAATTATGTCAAAACGAATCCTAATGTTATGTATAACTAATAAGAGCCAATAAAAAGTGAAAAAATAGTGGGGGAAATTAGTTTCCATAGCATATTTAATTCCCCTAGTGTGAAAATAACTGCTTTTCATATTTTTAACCTCAAATCTGCATTCTCCTATATAAGCTTCTATGTCTTTGATTCTGACTTAACATAAAGATAAAAAGCAAGATATTAGCCTTTTTGTATTTAAAGAGCATCATTCAATCACCTCTTGGACTCTTTATTCAAAAAAAAAAACAAAATAAAAGCAAGATAAAATAGAATTACATAGAATATTAATGAAGTGTTGCAAATACTGTGATGTTGGAAATTACGGGATATTAATCAGCCTATTACTTTATAGCTTTTAATATCCAATAATATAGTGACACTGTATTCCAAACTGTAACCATGAGTGATTCTCTTCTCAAGAGTGAAAGCAGATACTCAAGGGCAGCCTGACACAGAAGTCACCACCTCCTTGTCCTGGGCATTGTGCAGGAAGATTCTAAACCAGTGCCAGTCCATGAGCCCCTGCCTGGCACCTCCTCTATGCAGAGTGTCCCTAAACATGTGCATTTTTCAGTAATGACATTAAATTTACACATAGCTTCCTGAGACATAGCCCCTGTCTATCACAGCTTACACATAGCCTCTGTCTATCACAGCATCCAGGCACTTTTTAAAGTGATAATAGCTGCTAATGCTGCGCAGATTTTTGTAACTCAGAACACTAGCAACATGGGAAATGGAATGGGTGAGTGGAAAAGGCATAAATGTGGGAAAATGTACCTGGAATGTAAAGAAGACTTGTTAGGTTAAGCTTGAATGCTTTTTTAATTGGTGGCTGCTTTTAGGCCTACTATGTGAGGTTAATAGGTTACTCTTTAATTAAGGTTGTGTCCTTTGTCTAAGGAGCTGTCCCTTCTTAGATTAACAGTTAAATTTACAGTAAGATTTTTATTGCGTTAGGTAAATTTAAAGTTGAACTTAAATTCTGATCTGGACAAGACCTTTGTCCTATATCTTTGCCAGGGAGGTCCTCCTTTCCAATTCCCAATGGTTGGTATGTTTCTTCTCTGCCCATATGTAAACTCCTCCCTGTTTTTATCTACCATGGAGTCCAAAACTGTACATATTACATTCTTCAAGACCCTGGGTATCACTTACTCTGAGAGTTGGGAGAATTGTCACTATTGTAAAGTGGCAACCTGTCATGTGACATTATACTTAAAAGATACAAATAAGTTTCCAAGGCCTTCCCAAGTCTTTGAAAATGAACTTTTGTGCTTTTGAAGCATCACCAAGCGGGAGGAATTGAAAAGATGAAGAATCACTAACGTGATTGTCCTGAATACCTGAAACTGTGGGGAGGTTGCTCTTTAACATGTAGATCACTTTGGGCTGTTTTGGGATCCACACAGAGACAGATAAATTGCCATTTGCCCTACAGACAGCCCTTTCACAAATGTCATCTCCCAGGGGACTGTGTGAGCTTTAGCTTCCTCAGGAAAATAGACTAATAATAAGGTTATAGGGTTATCAAGTAAGATTAATGGCTGGTAGATTAGGGTTAGGGTTAGGGTTATATCCCAAAAGTCATCGTAAACTTGGGATAATGTCCTTAGCAATTCTGTGAGGTCTCAGGGACAGGTATGCATGAAGATATAGTCATCATGAGTTATGAGTCTGCACATTTCAAATTATTATAAATTTACAAAGCAAGATCTGCTAAGAATAATTAAATGAAATATACCTGGTACTTTCCTTATGAACAGGAGGCACTTGATAAATATTAGAAGAATGAATGATGGAAGGACTTGCTTCAGCCTGCTGTTGGTAACCAACCCAAAGGGAAGACTCTCAGCAAAGGGCCAAGAAGCTCAATTAAAAAGGTGATTTTGTAGCTGGGCATGGTGGTGCACACCTGCAATCCCAGCACTTTGGGAGGCTGAGACAGTTGAATCAAGTTCAAACCCAGCCTCAGCAAGAGCAAGGTGCTAAGCAACACCCATGAGACCCTGTCTCTAAATAAAAAACACAAAATAGGTCTGGGGATATGGATCAGTGGTTGAGTGCCCCTGAGTTCAATCCTCGATACCAAAAAAAAAAAGGTGATTTTGCCAGTATTTCTGCTAATGTTGGGCCCAAATGATCACTGAAAGTGACAGATACTGTCAGTAGGGATGACGAGACAGAAACAACCTTTCGGACAACTTTTCAAGTACATTTTTTTTCTTTTCACCTCTTTTTCCTACCAACTCTGTGCTGACATTTCTGATGTCAATAAATATAAATTTTTAGAACAGGTTCTGGAGAACAAGATTGAGGCTATCCAAGAAGGCTAACTTTCAGATACCCCAGTAACTGTTCTGTATTTCTGCTGTTGTGTGCAGAGCACAGGAGGCCCCTTTCCTCTTTCCAGAATGGCATCCAAGATGGTGTAGCACACGCTTGGATTCCTGTTTCCAGTCTTCATGCATAAAAGCCATTACCCTCTCTGAGTCAGGTTTGATGGGAATGTTTTCTGCTCCATTTAAACTTGTTTAGAAAGTTTAAGAAACCGGCTAATTTTAAGAGAATAGCCACAAGAATATCACACCTAATATTTTGACATCTTCCTTTACTACATGGAAACTTGGAAATTAGAATCTTGTTATTCATCTGAGTATACATTAAGGCTTTAAGGCTCTAAAATTGTAAAAAGTATGTATACTTGATCCCATTTGAGGCTTTTTTTTTTTTTTTAGAACTTACTATCAGGAAATCCATTGAAAATACCTGTGTATGTGTGTTTAAGTAAGTATCATCTTAACTTCAATAGTTGTTTCAGGTTGTGGTTTAGTTTAACATTAAGCACGCCAACATTAGAGTCCATTAGACTGGATTTGAATCCTAGTTCTGTTACCTAATAACCCTGTGACCTTGCGCAGATTTTTCATTTTAATTCTCAGTTTCCAATCACTGTTAGAATCCAATGAGATACTTCTAAAGTGCCAAGCATACAAGAAGCACTCAGTAAAAAATAGCTATTGTTAAGACTTTTCTTAAATAGTTTTAGGGAATTCCAAATTAATTTGTTGATAATCAGTTTTCCCAAGTTAATTGGCCCATTCCTCAAATTTTCAGTCCCCAGAAATGGCAGTTCATCAATATAAAAATTCACTTCACAGGGTAATATAAATATTTCAAACCAGGTGCAGGACAAGTTGCTGCAGCCAGAGGTAGAGACAATGGAAGTGGCCAGGGCAGATGTAGGAGCATGGAGAGATGAAGCAGAACACACGAGAAGACCTGAATTAGAAGTTCTAATAGTTGTAGGGATACAAATGTTGAAACTTGCCAAGTGAATATTTATTTAAACCTAAATGCTAAGTCAGTGGGAAAGGAGGCCTGAAAAACTTGATGAAATGAACACCAGGAAAAATTTACATAAAGTGGCAAATTAGTCACTGGACAAACTAAGTTTTGGTGAATTGGCTTTATGTACCTTAGTTATTTGGCAAATTGGCCTGGTTCTCTATGAGGCCCATTTTGATAACTAGTAGGAAGAGTTAACACATTTATCTTATAAAAATATATGTTCAGAGGCAATTAAATCTTATGATAGTGTGTATCAACCTGGTAATACAAAGGAAAAATGTTCACCTCAACTAAAATTTTCATGGGCTTAGATCTCCCTCAAAATGTGCTTTGAAAAATTCATCCCCAAATAAATTATAACATATTAAATTTTAAAAATGCATAACAGGCTTTTCACGATTTGAGGCATACATGGTAAATAAAAAAGAACACTGCATTACCTCTTCTCCAATTCCTGTTTAAGCAAGCTTGTAACTGAACCAAATAGGAACACATGAGGCTATATAACCATCCTTCTTCAGATTAAATTACTATCTTTCCTTGTAGCTATCTCTTCATACTGGTCCTGTATTTCTTTATGGATCCTTCATCATTTGGGTTGGGATGAGCAACACCATATGATTTCATCATCTTTCTAACATAAGATCCAACACACCTACAGAAGAATCATGATGTTCTCTCACCCCAAAAAATACCCAATCTATCAAAGATGTGAAATTTCCTGGTTCCTAGGGGGATTCAAACCTAACAAATTGCACACCGCACACAGAATAAGCACTTAGACGAAGTTTCCTAGCACTAAGCATGCCCTTTCAACTGGACATATCAAAGTCTAAGTGTGTTCCTCTTATACTGTCATCTCGCTCCCTCAGGCGGAAAGATGCCTGAGGTTGTCTTGGCTCTGAGTATTGATAAAACTTCAAGCAAATGACTGTGGGAACCAGCTGTGAAAAGCTTTTGAATTTTTTGCCCAGAAGTTTTACTTAGAAATTGACTCGCTTTGAAAAATTAATTCCAGTTCCCAAGTAGTGTAATTTAGCCCTCAATTATATTATTTTTTTTGCAGTTTTATTGTCATTCCCAGTATTGGGGGCAAAGTAAGTGCCATACTAAGGATGGGACAATCAGCTACAAAGATTAATGCCACCGTTGAATGATCACTACCACAGAACTTGGAAAGATGGATGTGCATCTTCAAAGCAGTATGCCCTCACTAGATTGTGGCAGGAACAATCTGTACATTGCGTGTTTCTCCACACAATATTTTTTATGCAAACCAATGAGAATTATTGTAATGTAAGAAAATTTATTGAAGTTAACATATAACCTTTCTTTCACACTTAAATATGAAATATAGACATTTTGATCAATTTCTCAAGTATCTATTATTTGGAGTAAACTAGAAAGCATACTGTCATTATCCAATTAACTTTGTATGTGAGAATACCCTTTGTCCTGCATTTTATCCAAATCCTGTTTTGTGAGATGTACTTGTACTTGGTCTATTTTTTGAAACAGATTTTTAAGGTAACTTGGTCGAACTTTTGTTAGTGTCACATTTCTAGTAACTTTAATACCAATTAATGCTGGTGGGAACCTTTGGCTAGACTGACTGATAAACATGGGTGGGTGATTTTAGGATTAAGTCTCAGAGACAGAAAGCTCCCATTTATGTTTTTAATTAAGTTCAGGCTTCTGTCCTTTGCTTGAACCTGAGAAGTATCATGTAGCAGGATTTCAGTGGAGCAGCATTCCGACCATTTTCATGGAGCTCGCCTTTGCAAACAACACTGAGAATTAGCACAGGCTGTGCTTGTGGGCTCTGGCTTGTACATGGTATTTTTAATCTCCTTTGTAACGTTGCTTTCATTCCGAGGTCTTAGGAGAAACTGGATATACCATCGTGCGAAGAAAAGAAACAACATCTGAATCTCATTCGTTACTCTATTGATTGATTTCCTTAGTGTAAAGTGGTAAATTCAATATCCAGGAGACCTAAAGATGAAAAGAGGAGGTCTCTGTCCTCATGAAGTACCTCACCTGGGGGCAGGAGGGAGACCAATACCCTGCTCAAATAACAGAACGCTAAATGGATACTGTACATCGTGCCATCCAGCAGCTCAGAGACAAGGCACTGCTTGGTTTTCTGTGATCCGAGAAACAAGCATCTGAGAAAAATTTCTTCACCCTTCATCTGATGTTCATTTGATTCTTTAGAAAGTACCCTTTCAGCCAGGTGCAGTGCCACACACATGTAATCTCAGCAGCTTGGGAGACCGAGGCAGGAGGATCGAGAGTTCAAAGCCAGCCTCAGCAAGAGCAAGGCACTAAGCAACTCAGTGAGACTCTGTCTCTAAATGAAATACAAAATAGGGCTGGGGATGTGGCTCAGTGGTAGAGTGTCCCTAAATTCAATCCCAGGTACAAGTACCCTTTCAACTGAGTGCCTTTCAAAATATTTACCCATGTTCTGTCCCTGTCTTTTTTCTTCTTGACAAATTTCTCCCTTGAAGTCACCCATATGGCTCGATCTATCTCTCCTAAGGAAACTCATATCAGACACTACCCTGATTTTTCTCCTTAGTGCCTCTTTATTTCCTAGTCTTCTCAGTCAGCTGTTGCCTTAAATTCTTCAGATTCACGAAGCCTAAAAAGCAGTAGTGACTGCTCATGCACCAAACCCACCACTCCCCTTGAATAGTTGCCATGACTGTTAGCCTCCCTACCCAGGCTTGATAATTGGGTTTCATCCTGATGTAGTCTTTGGAACTATTTCCTAAATTTTTCCCAACTGTCCCCAACATCCAGTGAGTTAAAAGGCCCCCTTGGCCCCTGGTCCAGAATGCATTTTATCTTGCCACTCTACACAAAATCCTCACTGCCCAAAATTATGTAGTAGGGCTTCTGTGTCCTCTATGCCCAGGGCCTCCCCTCCTCAGTTCACTCTTCAAACACTAGGTGCATGTTTATTTTATGCAAATCACCTCGAGGTGTTAAAGATACAAAAATGAAAACAATATACTGTAAGAGATTTTTAGGATACAAGAATTCATTCTAATGAAAGAAGCAAATAAATCATTTGTATAAAACAACGTGACATAAGTTCAGTAAATCCTCTTGGAACATGAAAAATATTACAAATCTAATGGACTTTATAGGCATCTATAGAATATTTCATCCAACAACAGATGAATGCACTTTCTTCTCAGCAGCTTATGGAACTTTCTCCAAAATAAATCATTTTTAAGGCCACAAAGCAATTCTAAGCAAATATTTTAAAAATAATTCCTTGCATCATATCAGATCATAATAGAATGAAATTAGAAATCAACATGACAAAACCCTACAAAACTATATAAACATAGATGGTTGAACAATATTCTTTTGAACAATGAATGGGTAATAGGAGAAATCAAGGGAAAATTTTTAAAAACTCTTATACTCAGAATAGTGATACAACATGCCAGAACTTCTGGGACTACGAAGGAAGTTCTAAGAGGAAAATTTATGGCTGTAAGTGCCTACATAAGAAAATCAGAAAGATCCCAAATAAACCACTTAATGTTGCATCTCAAAGCCTTTAGAAAATAGGCTAATTCCAAAACCAGTAGAAGGAAGGAAATAATTAAGATCAAAACCAAAGTCAATGAACTTGAGAGTAAAAAAGCATCATGAAACAAAGAGTTGGATCTTTGAAAAGATAAACAAGAATGATAAGCCCTTGGCCAAACTAACCAAAAGAAAAAGAGAGAAAACCCAAGTTAATAAAATTAGGTTATAAAGGACAGGTCACCACAAACATCTAAAAATCCAGCAGATCATTAGGGACTATTTTGAAAACTTACACTCCAATAAATTGGAATAAATGGACATACTCCTCCACAAATACAATCTGCTAAAACTGTATCAGTAGAACACAGAAAACCTAAACAGAGCAATAACTTTTAATGAGATACAAGCAGTAATAAAAAACCTTTCAATAAAGAAAAGCCCAGGACCAGATGGATTCTCAGTTAAATTCTACAGACCTCTAAAGAAGAACTAATGCCAATACTCCTCGAATTAGTCCATGAAATAGAAAGAGATAGAACACTTCCAAATTCATCCTATGAAACTACTTATCACACTCATACACAAACCAGAGAAGGACACATCAAGGAAATAAAACTATAGACCAATATCCCTGATTAACTTAGATGCAAAAATACTTAATAAAATATCAGCAAATCATATTCAACAATATTAAGAAGATTGTACACCATAACCAAGTTGGCTTTATTCCAGAAAAGCAAGGATGGTTTAATGTATGTGGATCAATAAATGTAATTCATCACATAAATAGAATTAAGAACAAAAATGCTTAGTCGTCACAATAGATGCAGAGGTCTTCAGCAAAATTTAGCAACCATTCATGATAAAAATACAGAAGAAACTAAGGATTAAAGAAACTTACTTCAGCATCATAAAGGCTATATATGAATAACCCAAAGCCAACCTCATAGTAAATGGAGAAAAATGTAAAGCATTTATTTTAAAATCTGAGACAAAATAAGGCTCTTTAATATAGTACTAGAAGTTCTTGCCAGAGCAATTCAGATGGAAAAACAAATAAAAGGGATAAAAATGTGAAAGGAAGAAGTCAAATTATCACTGTTTGCAGATATGATCCTATAATTAGAATAACCAAAAAACTCCACCAAAGACTGCTAGAGCTAATAAGCAGCTTTGACAAAGTAGCAGGTTACAAAATCAACATACAAAAATTATTCACTTTCCTACATGCCAAATCTGCTGTGAAAGAAATGAGGAAAACAATCCCATTCACAATAGCCTTAAAAAATAAAAAATAAAAAAACCTAGGACTAAATCTAATCAAGGAGGTAAGGAGGTGAAAGGCCTCTACAATGAAAAGTATAGAACATTGAGGAAAGAAATTGTATATACAAATTTAAAGCAATCCCCATAAAAATACCAATGACATTCTTCACAGAATTAGAAGAAGGAAAAAGTTCCCAAAATTCATTTGGAAGAATAAAAAACCTAGAACAGCCAAATTAATTCCAAGATAGAAAAGCAATGTCATCACAATAACTGACTTCAAATTATACTACAGAGCTATAGTAAAAAAAACTGCATGGTATTGGCATAAAAACAGACACATAGACCAATGGTACCAAATGGAAGACACAGAGACAAACTCACACTTCTACAGTTATCTGGTGCCAAAAACATGCACTGGAGAAAAGGTAGCCTTTAAAAAACAAATGGTGCTGGGAAAAAAGTTATCCATATGTAGAAGAATGAACCTAGGGCCTTATCTCTTACCCTGCACAAAAATGAACTCGAAATAGATCAAAGACCTAGGAATTAGACAAGAAACTCTGCAACTCCTAGAAGAAAACATAGAGTCAACAGTTCAGCATCTAAGCATAGGCAATGACTTTCTCAGTAGAACCCCTAAAGCTCAAGAAATAATGCCCAGAATTAACAAGCAAGATGGCATCAAATTAAAAAGCTTCTGCACAGCAAAAGAAACAATTAGGAATGTGAAGGAAGAACCTACAGAATGGGAGAGAATCTTTGCTAGCTACTTTTCTGACAAGAGGATTAATATCTAGAATATGTAAAATTCAAAAAACTAAATAAGCCAATTAATAAATGGGCAAATTAATTAAGCAGATACTTGTCAAAAAGAAGTATCAGTGGCCAACAAATACATGGAAAAATGTTCAATATCATTAGCATTTAGGGAAATGTGAATCAAAACTACACTGAGTTTTCATTTTATACCAGTCAGAATGGTAGTCATCAAGAATACCAATAATAATAAATCCTGGAGAGGATATGATGAAAAAGGATCACTTACACTGGTGGGGTTGTAAGTAAGTACAACTATACAGAAGTCAGTATGAAGTTTCCTCAAAAGACCAGGCATGGAACCATCATATGAACAGCTATACCACTCCTCAGTATCTATCCTGAAGAATTAAGGTCATCTTACTACAGCAATATAGTGCATAACCATGTTTGCAGCAGCACAGTTAACAATAGCCAAATTATGGAACCCGCCTACGTGTCCATTAATAGATGAATAGATAAAAAAAAGTGTGCTACATACACACAATGGAGTTTTATTTAGCCATAAAGAAAAATGAAATTATGTCATTTTCAGGAAAATGGATGGAACTAGAAACTATCCGGTTAAGCAAAATGAGCCAAACTCTGAAGGTGGAGGGTCATGTATTTTCTCTTTGTAAAGCCAAGAGACCAAAAGGTGGTAAATAAAACTGCTGGGAAAGGCTTTATTGGGAATTAACACTCCCCAGTGAACTCCCGCTCAACAGGGAAGAACAGGAGAAAATGCACACGCCTCCCGAAGTACAAAGAATTTATAGGGCACGGTCAGGAAGGGGAAGGCTTAAGGCTGGAAGAGAAGGGCTTGAGGCAAGAAGAGGAGGGCATGTAGAGTCCTGTACGCCCTGGTATTGGTCAGGGCATCCTGCTGACATCAGAGTCTTTTTTTTTTCTGGTTCCTGCTTACTATGGGCTGCTCCTCCGCGCATGCGGGCCGCTTGCCGCTTGGGTCCCTGCATCCCGCATTGGCGCGCCTGCCTGCCTGCCGCTTCCTTCCCTGCAGCACACATCTGCGTGGGCTGTCAACCGCTCTATCTCCTGCAGCCACATCTGCACGGGCGGCCAGCGGCTCTGTTCCCTGCAGCCCGCGTCCACACGGGCTGATCGCCTAGGCAAACTCCCGAAGGGACCCAACACTCTTAAATGCAGAAGCTAGAGGGGGAAAAGGAAAAGAAAGTTGTGGGGTGGATCTTATGAAAATCAAGGGGAGATTAGTAGAGGAAAAGGACCAAGGGGTGGGAGGTAAGGAGGAAAGGGGGGAAATGCTAGAAAGTGATATTTGCCAAATTACATTGTTACACTGTGTGCCTGTAGAATATGTAACAACAAATCCAATCATAATGTACAACTATAATGTACCAGTGGAAAAATGTGGGAAAAACATGTGACAAGAGTACCATCTCTACTTGGACATCAGGGAACATGTCCCCAAAGAAGTGACTCTTGAATTTTCAAGCATGAACAGGAGTCAACCAAGCAGAAGAGGAGGAAATAACATTTCCAGATGAATGAGAGGTAGGGATGAAGGCACATATTACCTTGAGTAGACATGCAGACCTTTTTATTCATTTACTGACCCATTCTTCCTTTTCTAAATTCCCATGAGATTTGAAAGCTATTCCACCTTCTTTTATGGTTATTGTAGTATTTGCCAGGTCCTGCCTGGGTTACGGGTTTTAAGGGCATGGACCATGCATCAGTTGTCTTTAAATTCACTATGGAACTTGTAATAGCCTGAAAAATAGCCCAGAAAGATTTCCACATCCTAAACCTCGGAACCTGTGACTATGTTATCTTACATGGCAAAAGAGACTATGTAGATGGGATTCAGTTGAGGACCTAAAATAAGAAGATTATTCTGAATCTTCCAGGCGGGTTTATTGCAAGGAGGAAGCAGAGGGTCATATAGGAGAGGTAAGGACAGAAACTGAAGTCAGAGCAATGTGACAGCCAACTTTAAGGTGAAAGAGCGTCGTGAGTCAAGGAAGGCAGGGAGCTTCCAGAAGCTGACAAAGGCCTGAAATGGATGGATTCTCCCTGAGAACCTCCATAGGCAATGCAACCCTAACACACATTTTAGATTTCTGACCTCAAAAATGCAAGATAATAAATTTGTGCTCATCACTAAGCTTGTAATGGTCTGTTACAGGTGCACAGGAAACTAATATAGTGCTTAATATTCATAAGTGTTGTATAGATTCATGACATGGTTTTTAATGTCTATATTACCATGGCAGATATAGAATCAGTTTTTATTTTTGCATAGGGAATCCTAAATGTAACAATCACTAGATTGTGCTCATTTGGTAAAATAAAGCAAATGGAAAATGTTCATAATAAAAGTTTTAGTTTTCAAAAGGGATTTAAATAGATAGCTAATGAGAAATTCCAGATATTGTGGTATAGCCACTTTCTTCCACTAATGATATCTTTTAGTTTGAAATGCAATTCCAAGAAAATCTCTTGGGGGGCAATTATTAGAATCTATGAATTTTTCTTAATGTTCTCACAAAATAACACCTTACATTTGTCTTTTGCTCTATAATTTATAACACAAAGACATTATTGTGTATGCATTGCTTGCTTATTGGTGTTTTCAAAGAAGAAAATCCATAACTCCTTTTAATAGGTGTTGTGGACAATGAGAATGAATCATGGAGTAGAATTTGAACATTCCAGAAGGACCCCAGAGCACACCCAGCAGCAAGTGGTGGAAATAAACACCTGTGTGTCCTCAAGCATATACAGGACTTCGGTCTAGGAAATGAACTACCCAGAATTTAGTCCTAGTTTTAAGTGGCTTTTGCTAATACAGAATTTACAAATGTAGTCAGTCTTTATTCACTAATTCTGAATTTGCAATTTCGCTTATTTACTAAACTTTATTTGCAATCTCAAAATCAATACTCATGGCACTTTGACAATCACATACAGACTTGCACAGAGCAGCCAAAAATTTGTGTTGCTCAGTGCTTAGTTAAGACTGAATATGACCATGCTCTGTCTTCTTGTTTCAGCTGTTGTACAAAAATGAACAATCGGACAGAGACAGTTTAATCTAGTACGAGAAGCTTGGCTCTGTAGCTAGCTGGATGGAGTTTGAGTACTATTTCTATTGCCTGATAGAGGGTCAAATCATTTAACACTATTGAACCTTGTTTTAGTTAGATTTTCATTGCTGTGACCAAATTCCTGACAAGAATAATTTAGAGGAGGAGAAGTGTTTGGACTCATGGTTTCAGAGGTTCAGTTCATAGTCAGATGACCCCGTACCTTTGGGCCCAAGGTGAAGCAGGATGTCATAGTGGAAGGGTATGGTGGAGGGCAGCAGCTCAGGACATGGCAACAAGGAAGCTGAGAGAGCTCCAGCCACCAGGGACAAAATATAAACCCCAAAGTCACACTCCCAGTAGTCATCTTCCTCCAGTCACACCCTACTGCCTACAGTTATCACCCAGTTAATCTCATCCACCGATTAGGTTACAACTATAAGAATCTTATCATTTTATCTCTAAACACTACTATAGTCTCTCACGCATGAACTTTTGGGTGATATTTCATATCCAGACCATACAAATCTCTTGTATTCTCATGAAATAAAACAACTCAAATCTATCAGGATTTGAGTACACATACACACACACACACACACACACACACACATGTCTATATATATTAGTATATATATTCAATGTATTTTTCACTTTTCCTTCTCACAATGCACTTATATCATTTTTGCAGAAACTAAGTGAATATATGGAAAGGAAAAAAAATTGTATCATCAAACAAATGCAAGTATATTGGAATCAATAGATTCAGTCACTAACTTAAAGAATTCCAAGAGAATATGAGGAATTTTCTAATCATAATTATAACTCTTCAGGACTTTTCATGATTTCCATTCATGTTCTAATTAAAAACAATTCACACTCTTCTACCAATTGATTGACTCTAAGCATTGGTAAAGAAACAGGGGAAAAAAATCACTGGTACAACCCATGACTATAACAAAAATTGCTCCCGTGTTTCCGCACAGAGTCAATAAACTCTAGCTTGGTGGGTGCAACGAACCATATGAAGCTATAAATTCTGAATTTTATGCACCTTATAAGAACATGGTATAAAACATAGATGGACTGCCTTCTCTGGTAGAATGAGAATTCCCTAATCAATTTTTGCAGGTATGTTGTGTATCATAGCCACTTGATTCCATTTGACAGATAACTTCTCTGAAGAGTTAAACCTGTGGTTAAATGATTTGTTATCATCCCATTCAACTCTTCTTCACTCATTGAGCATGTAGAACCTGTCCCCTTTTCCCATCATAACAGATACAATACAGAACAACCAACCCGTGTACAATTTTCCTGGCCTTATTGTAGGTAAAAGAGAGATGCGTAAGATTCAAAGCTTTCAGAAAGAATTCATATCCTGGATAGAATTGAAATTGTAAGACCCCAAGGTCATTCAGAGGAATACAAGGAGTCCCTTGTGCTAAGAGAAGGCAGGATGTCAGTTCTAGGATTGTTCTGACAAACAAAACCTAGCTGGCTTTAAATAAGGAATTGTTAAAGGACCGAAAGCTTATTGACAGTGTACAGACAGTGTACAATCATTCCAAAATCTGTATTTGGCTTTTAATTGACACACAGGCCCACATCTGTTCCAGAGTTCATTTTTGACTTAGGTATCAAGGGTTCCAGCATCCTAGAGAGTGCCCCTGAAAATAATTTTCAGATGGGTGTTTCAAGGCCGGAATGAAGCTAAACCTACCAATATCACACACACACAGCTACACACATATTCATCAATAACAACTCAGGCTTTTAAATTAAATTAAACAGGATAGAGTTACTGCTTCTGAAATTCCCCCATATCAGAAAGACCTTAAAATTTCTAATTATGTCTTATTTAACTAAACTCTCAAGAATTTAATCCTCTTCAAATAGAGTCTATTGTCCTAAAATTGCACATTTAGATAAGGAACTGAGTTCTTTTACCCAAGTACTTCCTGAATGTTGTGAAATGTCAGATTCAATAATTTATCACCTGGATACGGCAGGCTTTGAAGTTGAGGACATGCTAACAATGGTAATGACACGATAAATTATGTTACCATGGCACAGCCGCCTCCCATGTCTTCTTGGATTTCAGCTCCTTGAACTTCACATCTTTATCAAGGCCTGGGTCAAAGAGGCACGGCAATCACACATGCATTAAAATTGTTTGATCTTCTGGAATTTAACAATTTGCTCCTTGGACCCTTGCATGCATGACACGTTTCTGTACCAAAACAATCCTAAATCTGGCAGATACATTAATGTTGAGGTGTTTTGTAATTCATCGCAGTTCTTCACACACCTTCTTAAAGGTATAGGAGACTAAGAAATTTTGTACTTGGCAGGTGAAGGTGTGTGGAAGAGATCCATCATGGCAGGTTATTAATGCCTGGCAAATGATATTTTTATGCTTTGTTATAAATTTTTAAAAAGCAGTTCTGGTAGAGTTTAATTTTACATGTTATCATGATCCAGTAAACTGTGTTGACTTTTACCTACAGAGGGATAAATGAAGTAAATGTGGTGGGGTGTGTCAGACTCTTTGGTGTTAGAATGTACTTTCTCACCATTGAGCCTAGAGGAGAGTGAATGATATTCTTAGATAAGGCCAGTTGGCAGCCGGTTTGTTTTATCCTTCCTTCTCTGGTATCTTTCTCAAATAAGGCTTTCTTTTTCCCTCTGTGCTGTGTAGTAGGGGGTACTTTCTTTTTGTATCCACTGGAAATTTAGTACATTTGCTCTCTGATTGGACATGTTTATTAAGTGAGTGTAACCAACATCAATCCACCAGTGGAGCTCCTTGCAGCTAATGAAATGTACCAGAAAACCCACAAAATTCTCTCATAAGAGCTGCAATATGTGCTTATCAAAGAGGCTATGGCTGCACCAATTTGGGAGCATTTTAGTTTTCTTTTTTCCATGATCTACAGACTGTACTTCCTAGCTTTTAGAAATTAAAAATAAAAAAAGAGAAATGCATGGTGGGAAATAATTTCTTCAAACTATTATTATTTTACTCCTATTTATTGACTGTGTTATAGATGTTAAATCTAATAGATTGCTATTCTTTAAGTATATATGTAATTTATCTATTAGGTATATAATAAATATAGATTCTATATATCACATAAATTATGTGTTACATATTTATGTTTTTTCTGGTGTATGTCAATTTCAGACTTACCAATTAATATTATTTATCTTTTATTAATGTTTAACATATAAAACTTGACATACACATGTATCCTCCTCAACCTGAGCAATATGTTAAAAAATAAAGTGTAATCACTGTAGCAAAGTTAGAAACAGAAAATGTCACCTATACTTTGTACAGGTCCAATGCCAACTTGAAGATACGAGCACTCCAACCCATTACTGCAGGCAGGCTGACAGGACCAAGTCAATGTCAAGACCTGGATGGAGCAGGTGGGGTAGCACAGAAAGGCGGGAGTCTTTTGTCATCATTATCTCACAGTCACAATTTACCAGATGGAACAATGGTAGCATTAAGTAGATTTCATTTTATGCAGACTCTACAAAGAACACAAAAACATGTGAATCCCCAGGCTAGGTTTTAAATGCCAATTGTGTTATAAGTTGTTCTCATTAACTTGGAAACATTTTTAGAGTTTTATCTTTGTTTAAAAAGTTCATACTGGACACTCAAGATAGTGTGCATATGGATTCAGGTATTCTGGGTAAATCAATAATAAAGAGGAAAAAGAAGTGAATTTGCCCTTTGTGCAAAGCTGGCCTAATAAATCTTTTTTTTTTTTTTCTTCTAAATAGCATACCTCTGGATGAAAGTTGCTCCCATGCTTCCTAACTTAAGGATGTTTGTCCCATAAACTTCCACACATCTGAAATGCATGGTAAATCAGCTAGAAATCACATTCAAAAGTGCCAGGACCGCATATGAATATGTGCATTCTTTAACGTTGTCACTAAATATACTACCTTAGGTGAGACAATTGTTGTGTGTCAGTTTTAGCCCCACTGTAGCTCATTAGAGATGAAAGATCTGCACCTCCTTATAGAGTTGGGGAATACAACTACAATTACACAAACATAAGAGAAGATAAAATAATAAATGTGAACATAGAGAAACAGTAACTGTGATGGGCTGCTCTATTTGCAGAAAAGTATGTATATATTTAGTTACAAAAAGAGAATAAACACTGTTAAAGATGTCCCAAATGTCGGAAGGCACAATAGCTTTCTGTTGGGGCTGGACCTCTGGAACAGCAGCATCAGTCCTGGGACTGAACACCTGGGTCACCTGATAGGGCTGCCACACTTATCCTTCTAGCAACAACCTCCCAGCATTTGCTCCTGAACCACCCCTCTCAGTTGCCCCTAGGAACTTTCCTGTCTGGGATAACTTTCCTGGCTACATAATTGCTAATGACGTCATCTTAGTGTGTCATCAACTTTTTAGAGGCTGGATACTCAGTCTGAGAATTTTACTTTCCTAATTTAAGCCAGGGCCTGCCCTGCTTGTCAGTTGGACGCTGCCCATGTGCCAGCCTAACTGGTCAGCCCAGCATTGACATCATGCTCAGGCTCTGCTAGTCTTCAGAGGAGATCACGGAAAATCTCTCAAGCAGTTTTGCAAAACTGGACTGGATAACCGTGCCTGTAGAGCAGATGGAACAATGCCCCTCAAGTATTCATGCTCCAGCCTCACGTGTCTCCTGGTGATTGGAGTTCTCACATTGTGAGATGGATCAGTGTGCATTCCAGCTTCTTCAGCCAGGTAGATATTCACCTACAAGTACAAACTTGCCTTTGCTGATTAGACAAGGCATCGGCGCACTTTCTGAGTCAGTCACCTGGGTGATATAGGCAAATGCTTCTCAAAAGTCAATGGGAAAACAAATTACTTAAGTCCTGCTGAAATGCAGATTCTAATCCTAGATCTAATGGGTTCCTGAGTGAAGACAATGCCACTAACCCCCATATTCTGGGTTGCAAAGGTTTATCTAGAGTTGATTCAGACCTCTCAAAGAGCTCCCTGATGGAGCATTAAATATAAGCCTTTATGAAAAGTTTTCAACTACTAATTCTACTCAATACTTTAAGATCATAAACTGGACCACAATCTTAGGCCAAGACTTAGGTTGGTGCAATAAAGCCTTTTTTATCTGTTAGGTGGGGAAAAGCTGTCCTCTCTGCTAGCATAAGCTGACCTGACTTCCTGGATCTCATCATTATAGGTTATGGTCTAAGTGAGACAGAATATCTGGCCATGCAGAATTGGTCTATCTGTGAACCAGTGTGTCACTTTGACAGGTTGTATCTGTGGACGTTTAGATCTGCCACTTCAACTGCTGGCACATCGTATGTTCTTTTACTAATGTTAACGTATTTTGTTAGCAATGTAAATATTGCCAACACATTCCAAGAAGAAGCCCTTTGGCCTTTAGATGCTCTGCCTTCAATATTCAACAGTTGTCAACTGTTGTTGACAACTCTGTTTGTACAGCACCCTGAAGTGAGAGAACTGCCTATAATTATGCCAGAAGACAGGCTGTAAGGATGTACTACAGCCTGGCTTCAAACTTTCGCCATAGACTGCAAAAAAGTGTCAGACAGGGAGATGAGTTTGACACATTGGAATTCACAATAGAAGAGTTCCTTTTGGAATAAAGACTTTACAAGCTTGCCATTAGTTTAAGAGCTAGACTTAAAAACCATCACAGCCTCTCAAAAGCCCAGTTGTAGTTCAGTCAAAGAACAGTCTTCCTACTGGGCAATATAGAAATAGCTATTGAGTTGACAGGCACACTTGCACATAACACTAAGAAGGAAAAATGTAACCACAAATATGTAGAAGGACAGCTGATGATACATTTATATACATTTATGTCATTTATAAATATATATCTGGTGATATGGAGGACAGAGAGACCATTTACTCTAATTCTTCATGAAGATGTCGTCTATAATTAATGATCTTAGAATCATGAAAATATGAACCTCCAGGACTTTATTGTATTAATGTTTGCTCATTATTTGTATGTTCTCTAACAGTAATGTCACTTTCATATTATACTATGCAGTTCATTTTGTCCTAGCAATGTCTCAGCACCGTGCTTTTAGGATAATACAGGTTTTTTGATGATTTCTCCAACAGAGCAATAAATTAAAATTTTTGAGTTGAGAAAAAAGTATTTAATAAACATTACTGTGTTTAAGGGAATATAACAATGTATTTATTGAGTGCCTGGTTTGAGAAAGACACTGTCTTAGGATAAATCTCACATTGCAAGTGTGATTACTAATGTTGGATTATGTCTTTATGTTCAAAGGCAGTAGACATATCTACCTAAGTTTTTGTCAAGTGAGTTAGAACACTTAGAGCATCACAAAATAACTAGAAGAAAAACATTAGGAGACTTCAAAGGCTGAGTCCAGTTTTACAATTTTACAGTTCAGGGCTGGGGAAGAAGCCTGGGAAACATTTACAAGATAGACTGTGCCCTGAAGACTGAATGAAATGCTGATATATATCAGTGATGGAAAACTGAATAGAGAGGAAGAACATTTCAGAAGAACAGGATTCAATCAGAAAAAAAAAAAGAAAGTATTCTGTTTGCACAGCTGCTATAGAGCCAAGGAACCCCAAAGTGCTGAGGCATCCTGAGATTAGCAAGAGTAGGCCACTTCCATAACCAGGGCAGAAGGACAATGGGAGGAAATAGTTTCCAGAGCCCAGAAGCCAACTCCAGTGAGCAGAGGCTGGCAACAGAAAGTGTAACCATGGAGGGAGGGTCTGACCTGTGAGACCTGGAGGCATGGAGCTACCATAGCACCCTGTGGGATGGTAGAGGTGACAGACAGTCTTGCTACTTCCCCCTTTTCTCCTCCAAACTTTCATTAATACCTATGATTGGACAAATCTGCCAAAGAGTATAAGAAAACCTGGAAATTTTATCTTCTTGTAACACAGAGCAAGGCAGCAAAAGGGTGTGAATAAATCTGAGGGCAAGTAGGCCCTATGCCACCATGATTGGTAAGGGCAAGGGTGGTAGAAAGGAATGTTGGGGAAATGGCGAGGACCTTGGTTTGCTTCTAACACAGGGTTAGCTAAGACAAGTTCATACCTCTTTTCTTCATAGTTCTGGGGAATCCTGCAGAGTGCCTGACCCATAGTGAGTGTCAATAAAAATCCTCATTAAATAAATGCATGAATGGTGATGTAAGCAAAATATAGAATTGTAAAATGGAAATCTGGAAGGTCATGGAAGGTCTTGAATGGCAAGCTAAATGGTTTGACATTTAAATGGTAGGCACTGAGCCATCAACTGCTGTTTTAGACTTTCATGTTTTATGCCTGGAAACATGACCAAAATGATCCTTGTTTTTTTTTTTTTTTTTTTGGACAGACATAATGATAAGTCAGTCCATTATATTGTGTATAATTTCTCAGGCTCAGTGCAAAATAGAAAGATGGGACCCCTAGTTCAAATATTAAAAATTTCAAGACAGCAACAGCAGTGTTAAATGCTGAGCCTCTGATGCTAGCCTGAGCCCACCATATTATATTAGATGCTTCAGAGAAATTTATTGAGATCAATATTAATTGTCAGGAGCTGGGGTTGTGGCTCAGCAGTAGAGCGTTTGTCTAGCATGTGTGAGGCACTGGGTTCGATTCTCAGCACCACATATAAATAAATAAAATGAAGTCCATTGACAACCAAAAAAACAATTTTTAAAAATATATTAATTGTCAGAGTAGAGTAGCTACAATAGATTTTTAAATATAATTTAAGACAACTATAATTTTTTACTTATTCTTGAATGGACATTATCTTGATCTTTTCTGAAATTAACAAGGCAGACAGGATGCTTTAGATCAAAGTAACTTCCTATGTAATAGTTATTTTGGAAATAATATAACATGATAAAGGCAATGTACTCAAGTATTAATCTGTGTTCTCATTCCATTATTTAATTCATTGTTCTTAAAATAATTCATTTTGAACCTCTTTCTGGGCTCAAAGGGAAACTAATATACAACTCTTTGGTTTACTAATATTCAAGTTAGAAGAGTATTTGTTTTGTTGCAATTTGTGTCTGGTGGTGCTCACTTCAATTAAAGTAGTACCCCAAATTGCCTTTTGTGGATCTATTTAATCTTCATTGTGTAGCAATATAAGACAGATCTATTCCAAAAATTCACAAAGATTGAATATGGCAGGAGTTTAGAAACTGGAGTCATGCTGTGTATTCCCTGTGATTTCTACAGATGTTCTAGTATGTGCTCAGTAGCTTACTGCAAATTTATTGCATTGTCTATATAATGGTTGGCATCTACAATCTATCAAGACTTTACGCTTGCGAAAGAATGTTGATTTTGTATTTAATATGAGTGTAGGAAAAATATTGGATTTGGGGGATAATTTTCAACCATTCTATTTTTTTCCTTTTTGCCTGTTAAGGACTGATAAAATAAATTCTTAGAAATGTTTATATTTGTCTTATGGACATATCAAGCCAGAAAACAGGAGATAGATTGTGTCACATGTGGGGTCTTCACATTCTACAACTGTAAATATGCATTAGGGAACTATAAGCTACAATAGTAAGCAAAAATTACCATCATTTGCAGATTGATGAGAAAACTAGTGGTCAAAAGGTCACAGTAAGGGCTGGGGCTGTAGCTCAGTGGCAGAGCACTTGCTTAACATGTGTGAGGCGCTGGGTTCAATCCTCAGCACCACATAAAAATAAACAGAATAAAGGCGTTCTATACATCTCCAACTAAAATCTTTTAATTAAAAAAATTAAAAATTAAAAAGGTAGCAGTAAGTAAAAGTACCAATGCAATCTATTAATTAATTCACATTCATTCATTTATCCCTATACCACCACACATTTAGTCTGTCCCTGATATCAAGATCTTACATTTAGAGGAGAAAAATAAGTGTAGAAATTAAGCAAGGATTTCCAGTCAATTTAGCAGTCTGAAGTGATAAGAACTTCCTTTCCAATTCCAAATGCATAATGTGCAAGAGAAAATACCAAAGCTCTCAAACTCACCAGGAAACAATGGAAAACCTCCATGTGTTACAAAAAATAGGAATCAAAAGTAAGACATGTGAGCAGTTGCTGAAGCTGATACCATGCTTATATCACATTTGAAGAGCTATCTGGCCTCACACATACAACAATATGAAATCATGACCTCAGTTGTGAAGGAGCCAGAAACAAACCCAGCACTGTCCCAGAAATATAGCATTAGCAAGTGAAACAGAGGCTCTAAGAAAAGAATGAGTCACCCAAAAGAAACCTGAGGGTTTTTTAGGGCCTGGGGATATAGCTCAGTTGGTAGAGTGCTTGCTTTGCATGCAAGTTGAATTTTTAATTTATATACTATGTGCATGTAGGGCACCTTACTGGTACAGTTTGATAAATTAACATGACAAATGGCCCACAAATTATGAAATACTGAATATCATTAGAGGTAAATTCAAAATTACCCTGTGGAACTATTTGCACAGCCAAAGGTACATGGAATGTTCACAAAGAGCCATCCCTATTAAAGGTAAGCTTGTGTTCAAATATTTAAAATCATACCAAATGGTAGCATACATTTAGACAAGGGAGATTCATTCAGCACACATAACACAGAGGAGACATTTTACTCCAAGAAACAATAAAAGAAATGAAAATGAAAAATCCTCAAGTACATCTTAAATGTTCAATAAAGGGTTAAAAACTATAAGAAAAATATGAGGGCTGGGATTGTAGCTCAGCGGTAGAGTGCTTGCCTCGCATGCGTGAGGCCCTGGGTTTGATCCTCAGCACCACAGATAAAGCAATAAAATAAAGACGTTGTGTCCATCAACAACTAAAAAACTTTAAAAAAAAAAAAGAAAGAAAAGAAAAATATGAGGTCAGTAAGAAAAAAAGAACATATATTTAGAAAGAAAAAAGTCAAAAGAAATTCTAGAAAAAAAGTAGTTACTAAAATAAATTGTAATTAATGAACTGGAGACAACTCATCAGTTTTCAAAATTATTAATTTAGGAAGCAGATTTTGGCAAAATAACAGAATGAAGTAGAAAGAAACTTAGAAATTTTGGAAAGTCAGTTAAAAGAAAGGGACAAGGAAGTCCAACTACTGTAAGGTATAAGTTAGCAAAAGAATGAAGATGTAAATATTGAAAACAGTAATTATTATAAATTTTCCAGAATTAGCTATTCTGATTATATAAATGTCAAGTCCTAAACATGAGAGATAATCTTTCACATAAAACTAGCAGAATTCTGTGTAATGTCAACAATAAAGATTTTTTTAAAAGACAAATAAAGATAAATGAACATTTTTAAACTGACAGTATTCATCTTCAGTAGCAATAGATGTTAGAAGACAATGAATTCATATCTTTCAAGTAGTATGAAAAATAACTGTCAATCTAGATTTCTATACCTAGCTAAAACATCATTTTAAAATTAAAACACCTTTTCATGTATAAAAGAATACCTTAATCTTCCAAGATTAAGTATAACTCTCATCTTTCTGGCTTAGGTAGCTGGATAGACACTATGATTTATTGAGACAGGGAACAAAATAAGAGTATGTTGAATTTTATATATTTTAGAACTTATAAATGGAGATATTTAGTACCTAATTGTATCTGACTATTTTGATGGAGATAGTTGAGAGTCATCGACATTTAAAATATTTTTAAAGATATGGGAGCAGATGTTGCTATGTAGAGAAAGAATTTTAAATAAAAATATGAGGGGTTATAGGTAAGAGCCCTAAAGAACCAATTTAAGGGATGAACAAAAGAAGAAGATGAGGAAAGACTGAGAAGACTGAGAAGAATTGAAGAGATAAAAGGAAAAAACAAAACTTGATACTGTGAACAAAGGAAATGGTATGGAATTGGTGGTAATTGTTACAGAAGCCAGATATGTTATCAATGTCATACATAAAATAATATAAAGACTAAAAGTCATTCTATCATATATACCCACAAGGAGATCCTTAATGATCTAGACAAGAAAAGAATTATTATTGCCGCAATGGGACAGGAAGAGAGAATGAGTTCAGAATCGAATGGAAAAGAAATGGCAAGAGACAATCAAGGTGGGCACCTCTCACAAATCCTGGCTGTAAATGGGATGAAGGAGGAAGGACAGCAGCTGGCCTGTACTGTGGAGTGGAGGGAGGGCTTGCTTTGTTTTATTATTATAAAGCAGAGACTTGGTGCTTTACAAAGACAGATGGAAAAAAAATCAGTAGAGAATGAATACAAGAGAAAGAAAATAATTTGAAAAGTCTATAAGGTCTGGGATCCACAACAGTCTTGGAGAGGGAAGGGACATCTCTTGCATTGTGACAGATGAAATAAGAACTGTGTGACCGCAGACATGTCCAGAGAACTTTGAAGGGGAAGGTCATTTTAATGGTATCTATTTTCACCTGTGAAATCCCAAATAAGGTGATGTCCTGAGCAGGTGGTGAAACAGGAAGTCTGTGGAGAGAGAAGAAGCTATAAAAAGCCTGTAATGATGGGTAAAAATAGAGAACAAGGGAACAGAAGAATTGCATTTCAAATACCTCAAAAGTCTATTTAGGGTTGGAAATTATGACTTTTTGTGAAAATGTGTGTCTTATTTGTAAGAAGTATGAAATTGAGTATTTTATTACACCTTCATTCATCAATTAAATGAAAAGGTAGATAGTTGAATTGGTCCCACAGTGTTCCTTTTTTTTTTTTAATATTTATTTTTTAGTTGTAGGTGGACAGGATATCTTTGTTTTATTTTTTATGTGGTGCTGAGGATCAAACCCAGTGCCTCCCACGTGCTAGGCGAGCACGCTACCACTGCACCATAACCCCATCCCCCACACAGTGTTCCTTTATCAGAAAGTTGAATTTAAAGGTAAAGGAATAAGGATTTTCAAGCCATGAGAGTAAAGTAATGAAGTATTGAGGAAATAGCACTAATTTATGCATATACTATTTATAGATCTAAAAGGAGTAGAATATCAGCACAAGTTTTAAACATTTTTCTCACTTTTTTGTTAGAGTTTTATGGCTATATATAGTAATTGGGTTCATCCCAACACTCACACATGCATAGAAATCAATTTTAGTTCATGATCTCCCCCTCTCCCTCTTTCCCTCCAGTCCTCCAACCTCCATTTCCTTCTTCCTCTAGTCCAATAGACTTTCTTTCACTCATCTATTAATTTGTATTTGATTATTTCTTATGTAGTCTTATCCTTCATTTTTTTCACTTTTGATAAAAGAAAATAATGTTTTATGTGGTGTCACTGGCTATGGCCCAAAGAATTTTTTAGATGTAAATGATGAAAAATGAATTTCATCAAAAAAATCTATTCCTCTCTTTATTCCTCTTATTTTCTCCAGATTAATTTCTATTTGAATATTTATACATATATACATATATATGTATATATATATATAAATATATATATATATATATTTTTTTTTTTTTTGGTACTGGAGATTGAACCCAGGGGCACTCGACCAATGAGCTACATCCCCAGCCCTATTTTGTGTTTTACGTAGAGACAGGGTCTCACTGAGTTGCTTAGCGCCTCGCCATTGCTGAGGCTGGCTTTGAACTCGCGATTCTCCTGTCTCAGCCTCCCTAAGTGCTCGGACTACAGGCTTGTGCCACCGCGCCCAGCTTGAATATTTATATTTTATGTTAGGTCTTATCAATATAAGAAATGAGGAGCTGAACACCATAGTGCATGCCTGTAATCTCAGCAGTTTGGGAGGCTGAGGCAGGAGGATTGCAAGTTCAAAGCCAGCCTCAGCAACTTAGGAAGTCCCTAAACAACTTAGCAAGACCCTCAGCAACTTAGTGAGACCCTGTCTCAAAATAAAAAATAAAAAGGGCTGGGGATGTGGCTCAGTGGTTTAGTGCCCCTGGATTCAATCCCTGATACCAGAAATAAAAAAGAAGAAGAGGAGGAGGAGGAAGAAAGAAAGAAAGAAATGAGGAAAATAAAACACATTACTTTCCCTTGCAGGAGCATGACTAGGGTTAGGAAAGGGAGGAACAGTTGGCAACAGTTGGGAAAGGGAACATTTATGTGTCTTCTGTACCTGGGAGGGGAGAAAATGGATCATTCAAATAGAGTCCCTGAAGGAATATAACATGGTATCGCTGTAACTTTCTTTCCTCACAGATTATTGTTTAAATCTGCTTTGAGTTTCAGTACCTTTCCCCAGACCATGTCGCAGTGTTGCTACATAGAAGGGGAGAGGAACTTACTCAACTGAACTGGGTAGATATTCCCAGCACAATCAGAGGCCTGTCGATCTGAATACCTTAGGTTTAACATCCTCAAACTCACAGTAACTATTTCTTTCTAAGTCCTCCTTCACAAAAGTGTGCACAGGACCTACAGGAAAATGAAAATAAGAGAATGGAATAATACATGTTCCAAACAATCCACTTCTTCATAAAAATAAATGAAAAGAAAATACCTGTGTCCAACCCACCTATGGAAATTGACCAAATTTCATTGGTCAATCTCTTGATTCTGCTAAAGGTGAGACTTTTACTGTCTTTTACTTTTCTTTCTCTTTCCTTCTTTTGATTTTTCCAAAGACAAGGAAAATGTCAGACAGCAGTGTGTTGTCACTGCCAGAAAATATTATTAAAGCATAACTACCACACCAGAAGGTATTGCCCTGTAAGTTTAATACAATGTCAGCTTTGATCTAGGTGTTTCCCTCTCCAAAGAGATGCTTAATCTTTAAACAAAATTGAACTGAATGGATTTCAAAAAAAAAAAAAGGCCTGTAGTAGTAAAGTGTCAGCCCTGTTTACTAGCCAAATAACCAACGAAAGACATCCCCACAGGTGAGTATACAAATCTGAAACTTAGCTTTGACTATGAAAATATTGATTGTGGAGGTACAATGAAAAATGTTTCCATTTACTTGTAAGAAAACTATTAGGAACTTGGGTCAGACTACTGGAATTTAATGTTTTTCAATGTAGATAATTCTGTCTTTACAAAAAAAAAGTTCAGAGGGTTCAAGACCAAATGAGATCAGAACATGGTATAGAAACCACTACAGAAATGTAAGGGTTTATTAAAATCATCATTAGCAAAACTCAAAGATTTTTACTGAACATAGTAAGTTCCTTAAAGTCATGATATTTACAAAAGTTTAATGAGACTTACTTAGTCTTTTTGGAAATGACTTGAATGGTCTTTTAAATAACCAAATGAAAACATGAAAGGAATTAAAATAATTTGGAAAATTGTAAAATAGGGCTAATGAGAAAAAACAAACAGGTATACATAGAATGATGGCTAAAATACCACCAGCTAGTTAGGGCACATCGTTAAACAATGAATGTAGGAGCTAAGTGAATGATTGAGGCCTTTGGGGGTTAGTATCATCCTGGCAGGTCTAAGAATCATATCATTTTTTAAATTTTACTGGTGCTTGGAAGTTGTGAATTTAGAGTCACCATCTACTGAACATGTAGTAGTATTTCTTTTAATTTTGATAATAAGCCTAATAGTTCAAAATTGCTGCTTCTATCTTGAACATATGGAGACAGAAGTTCAGAGAAGAACTGACCACAGTCACATAACCACTAAGTGGGAGGTGTGGATCTAAGTGCAGACCTTCTTCTACTTTCCTTTGTTAACTCTTAGCAATTTATCCTCCATACATGCACATGAGCAATAGCTGTGTGATAACACACTGTCTTCCTTTTGATATTATTGCCCGGATCGAAAAGTCTTCCATTTTTCCTGATTTACTCATTATTTTTTTTAAATTTGTATTTGTTCTTTTTAGTTAATACATGACAGTACAATCTATGTTGGTATATTTACACAGTCATGGAATATATCTTATTCTCATTAGGATTCGCTCGTTATTTTAATGTCCACATAAACTGTAAAATCCAGTGTTGTCTACACACCCCCAGGGGATTTAAAATTTGATGTCCTCATCTATTCTGTTTCCTGCTTATGCTGAATTCTTCATTCTACTCCATGATTTACCTCCTAGAGCAAAACACTCTACCACTTATACTGAGTCCAACATGGCTCATAACTTTTGACCACTCTCACTTCTAACACTGTCATTTCCTAACTGACTTTTGTTGACTTTGGTGGTAATATATTAGAGTTCACTCTAACACAGAATTGAAAACAACTTACTAATGAAAGTACCTATTGTGGTTCTAAGTATTTTTTGTCTGTTTCTTAAGAAGGGAATTTATTTGTGTGTCCTTCCTCAGGTTCCTTTCATTTTTGTATATTCCCTAGGCTCTTCCCTTTTCAGACTATTTCTCCCTTTACCATTGTCAGAGTCACTAAGTTTTCTCTTTCAAAACAAACAAACAAAAAATCGAACAACTCTAAAATCATATTTCATTTTACAGAAAAATCCATCTTTTCCTTTTCCCCTCCCTCTCCCAATTGGATTACCCTAGAAGTCTCAGGTTCATAACCAAAATGGATTTTTACAACATCAGGGAATTTTCTCAAAGAACTATTTTCTATGAGGTAGCATTCTGCTACTTCCCTAGGGGGCAACAACTGGCTGTGGCTGGTTCTGTTTTGCCAGAAAACTTACTTTCTTATTATATTTGTGTTTTCGATACCTATCTATTGAGTGATTATGAAAGATTCCAGAATGACAAAAATAAGGTTGAAAATTCTTAGTTTTTCAGCTTTTCAGGGGAAAAAATGCTCTAAAGACTCTTACTGTTCTTTAAAAGTAGATTGAAAATAGGTAGCTGGCTGAGGGCTGTTCTTTTCCCCAGCAAACTTCTTTACTATATATGTATTTTAATTCCATTACGTGACATTATCCAGTCTTAAAGACGAAATATTAAGATGTTTATGGAAGAGTTTTCTGCCATTTAAACACAGGAAGAAAAGCTCCAGGCAGTAACTGTTCTTTCTGTCCCCTCCATTTACACATTAGAGCCCTTATTTGTATGCACCAAAACTAAACATCTTGCCAGGGGATACATATCCCTGTGTGCCCTGCTAAAGAGGTGGCATGTGAAGCTTGAAATCCTTGAGATGACAAATAGCCCTGCAGGTCTGGCCTTTTCCCCTGCTGCCCTCAGCTGCTGGCAATCTATTTCAAATTGTGTGTGCATTGTAGAGTGAAGTGTGTATCCAAGAGTGCCAGCCTCACCCCGAGCAGTGTCCTACTGAATATGGGATTAGGTGCAAGTCTCCAGGGACAAGCCAGAGAAGGAAAGTGCATACCATCACCTGAGGCAGCAGCAGATGAACAGAAGCAACCTCTATGTTCCACACTTCTTTCAAACGTTTGTGGTGTCACATGAAATTTTGTCACATACTTTTAAAATGACAAAAAACAAAAAGTACTCTCCACATTTCTTTGGAGGAATAGTTCACCATCCATGCAGGCATCAGTTGAATGCCTAGAACAACAACAACAAAAAAAAAAATCTGAATTTTGAACAATCTTGAGTTGAAGCTCGTCTTGCCATTTTCATTTAAAGCCCAAATGGTACTTTTCAGCTAAAAAAAAAATTGTCATCCCTCTGAATCACAGGAACAGAGCTCTCTGCCTGTGTTAATCATGGTAGCGTTTGCATGGCTGGATATTTTTGGAAGTCAGATACCACAACCTGGGCCCCATCATGCTGGCTTCGTGAAAACGTTGCCAGAGCTCACACCTGTCTGATTATTTTTTCGCTGTAAGGCTTAGGTATTTGTAAATGTGTGATCTGAATTTTGTTACATTTTTATTCACCCTTTGAAATTACTCTTTTCTCTATCTTTATCATGTCCCCAGGTTTCTTCCTACTTCACTGAAAACCGAGATCCGCCTGCCTATTAACGTTCAGACCTGATTTCTTTCCCTAAAATATTTAGCAGTGTCACAATAGAGTTCAAAATAACTGGTCAGAGTACATCCCAGAGATATTTTAGGTTCTGGGAAAAGTCTCTGAGGCATCCACTGGAATATAATTGGATGCTGCATATTTGAGATTGGTTTCTCCCTCCATAGTTACCCAGGTGGAGACCAAAACCTGCAGTACAAATGTCCACGGTCCTCCTAGCCTCCCAACTCCACCACTCTCACTCAGATTCAAATATAAATGATTCAACTAGATGATAAAACCTCAGTTAAAAAACAAACCAACTTAATATGTAAATAATTTTTTATGCTTTTTAAAAAATCTATAACAAATAGCGAACTGGGGAGTTTTTAAATCAAACTGACAGATTGGGGCTATGTAAACAGCCAATTCAGATAATTCCATAAAAAAAAAAAACTTCACATATTTTGCACAACAAAGGAAGAATAAAATTGACCCATTTCCACAAGACTTCAGAGAAGATTTTATACAAATGACAGTGGATTGTCTAGATCCTATAATATCATGCAAGAAAGAAGGGATAACTCTGTCCTACTTTATATCAATATAAGATTTTTAAGAAGGATTTTTTTTTCATTTTTTAAAGATGTAGTAAATTTAGCAATTATTTATTTATCAATATGATTATATTTAATTTATTTGTATTTTATCTTATTAGGGGAACCATTGCTAAGTATTTTTGAGGTAGGAAACTGGAGACTACAAACCAAAAGGATAATTTAAATCAATCTATGTCTTTCAATTTTGTACAGAAATTAGGACAGTGTCATAGAAATCTGAGGAAGTATATGTAGCAAACAGTGATCTTTGAAAGTCCTAGATTCAAATTCAGGATCTAACCCTGACTGGGTAATCTTGGGCAAATTTACCTCTGATTTTCTGTTTCCTCATTTATGAACTATGGAAAGAAATGCTCCCTCCCTTTTACTATGGGACATATGCAAGAACTCCATGATTCGGTGTATGCATGTTAGTCATTTCTGTGAGGGACTTACCCTTGATGTGTGAGTCATGACACATCTGCTTCTACAATAGCTGAACCTGAGGCAAGACCACAAGTGTAGACCCTCTTTTCTTTCTACTTGGGGTACAATGCCCCCAGCATTGTGAAAGGCTTCATGGACATGAATTAAGATTCATCTACACACACATCCCAGCCCCAGGCATCCTTTGGACAGACACCCCTTGTCTCTGGGGCCCACACTTCAGTGATGCAGTCTGGTCCTTTCCTCTGTAGTTCTGATCTGGTCCAGTTTCTTAGGTTCTCCATGTATACATAATCTTGGTAAGGTGTGGACTCCCTAGGTAAGCACCTTGATCTTCCTCACCCTCTGTGAGGATGACATGTCTGAAAGAGGGCAAGAAGAACCTTCTAAAGTGCTGCCCCTGGTTGGGGAATAATCTCACCCCACAATTCCTGGGACTATCTTAAAAACAATGTTCTTTCCTTTAGGTTTTACCCCTAGATTGTGTAGTAAAGAATAATATTTTGACTTATGTAAAATATAGAACACTATCAGCTTAAAGGAACTAAAAATGTTTAACTTAAACACATACACAAAAAGGTTTAAGATCTCATAACAAGAAATTCTGAGGTGTAGATTCCCATGGTTCAATAAATCGGGAGCTCAGGGACAGGAATCCTTAGAATTAGTTGGTTTTGTCTTCATGTCCCAAGCATCACACTCAGATGTGACAACATCCAATGACAGAAATGGAGATTGTTTCTGCCATCTATCTCTTTTTATTGACCCAGGAAAGCCTCTTAATGAAGCAGCTCATTCAAATTCATTTCTCATGTCATTGGATGAAAAGTGTCAAAAATCAAGGGGATGGGCCCCCGGTAATGATTCATTTAAAAGTGTCATGCTTATTTTGTGAGAAGAAAGAAGGAGAAATGCGCAGGGCAGGCACCCAGTATGTCTGTCAGAGTAAATAAAGCTAGAATTCCTCTGCAAATGCCAAATTCTTAGTCTTATGCAACCCAGTCCCCAGTGGCTGAACACAGTGGAGACACTCTTTTATTATATTCCCACTCAGTTCTTGGTCCTCACTTGTACCCACCCTCTACGATTGTGTGACTTCTGCCTTTCCGGCAGGCTGTGTCACTTGCTTTTCCTGTAATCAGTGCCTCATACTGAACATTGATAAAAGATCTTGCCAGAAAATAGAGCATATCACCTTAGACATTCGAGGGATATGTATTTCTCTTCCCTCCTGGAGTGTCTCCCTCTGTGTCTCCCTTATCAGGGAAAGGCCCACTCACAGCTCTTCCTAGTGGCCACTTCAGTTTAGCCAGCATACAGACTTTTCTATGGACCTTCCCTGAACTTGGCTGTGGATTTGTTATTTTTCACTACAGTGTTGTAGACATAAAATGCCTATTTCTCTATTTCTCATGTAATAGGCACATGATGGTGTTTGCTTTTCCCTTTCTCCTAAATTCCAAGTGTTACTCAGCCTCTTCTGCACCAAAAATACACTAGACAATTTTTCTAGAAAAGTCATCCACGAAGTTTGCAGAGGATAGTTTTATAAGATTACTCCTGAAAGCAATAAAGCAATAGCCACTGATCTAAGCCCCTTTCCTTATTTTCTTCCTTCAGTCTATGAAATATGAGCTTCCCTAAATGTCTAAGGCCCAAACCTTTGATGTGGGTCAGTGTGAAAGAAAAGACGAGTGTGATGAAGATTTTATTTCTTTTAGATAAAAGAGGGAAAACTCCAGGCTAGTGAGAATAAAACTGTGATGACATCTCAAAGAATAAAATGAAGCTCACCTCTGGCCTCTACCAGCTTACTTCCAGGCTAATGAGGCGATGATTAAGAGCGTGGGGGAAAAAGCAACGAAATGTCCTTGTTTCTTCCAGATGAGAAGCTGAGCAGGATTGTGTGTCTGTTAGCCAAGTAAATTGCTATTTAAAGTGAGCAAATGCAGACTCCACAAGCACAGATTCTGACTGGACTCATATCTTTACCTTTCCGAATGAAATATTCCCCTTTGCTGCCTTCATGCAGAAAATTAACCCTGAATAATATTAAAACTCCTAATTTAATATAGATTCTACTAATTTATTCTTTAAAGAGTAAATCTACCCAGGAAAAATAAGATGGTTTTTAATTAGTTAGCAAAAGTTGGTATTGAATATTTTGAGTTTCACTTCAGAGGGTTTCTATATAATATTAACCATAAATGGTAAAGTTTTTGAAGCCTAGAGGGATATTCAAATGCTATTGACTCAAATAGAGACCTCAGTTGATAGTTTACTAGGTGTAAAAGGTTAGACTGACAAGTCTCTGCTTTCAATTGTTAACCTAAACATAGGGAAATATTTTAATATGTTTATTAAACCTAAATATGCATTCATCTACAGAGATGGTGCTTTAACTGCACCCCCAATAATAATACTTTCTATTCTTTCAAATGGAAAAAAAGGTAAGTTTACATGCCAAAATGATGGATTATAGAATATATTTACAAGCATAGTTGAGAAAACCATCTGAGGCAAGAAGGAATCTATGTAAGCCCTTGGTTAATATCTATATCAATAAATATTATCATTGTGAAAATAGAAAATAAATTGTTTTGACTATCTATTGCTCCATTAAAAACATGTGCCAAAATGTAGTGGCATTAAAAAAACACACATACACTTATTTTGCTTGCAGTTTTGTCGGTTGAGAATTTGGGAGGAGTTCAACTGGGCAGTTTATCTGATATCCACATGCCATCCTTGGAGATGGCTGGACAGAAGAATAATTTCCTGGTATGTTCATCAGCTTTCCATTAGCATAACAAAATAACTGAGAAAACCAACTTATAAAGAACAAAGATTTATTTTGGCTGATGGTTTCAATGTTTTCCATCCATGGTCAGTTGGCCCATTGCATTTGGGTGCAGGGTGGAACAAATCACTCACCTTACTGGCAGGGGAGTGAAAGAGACAGACCAGAATCCCACATCTCCCTTCAAGGACATATCCCTTAGTGACCTACAACCTTCCACTTGGCCCTACCTGTTAATGGTTTCCAGCACCTTCCACTAGCACTAAGCTGAGAACCAAGTCTTTACCAGAGGGTCTTTGGGGAACATTCAAGATATATACTACAGAATCCAGGATAGTTTCTTGATTTACACGTCCAGTTTCTAGGTTGGGCTGGCTGGGAAAGCTGAGAGTCAGTTATATAATATTTAGGCAGCTCTCTTTCCCTGCAGCCACCACATGTAGTTAGCTTGAACTTCCTTAATGGCATAATAGTCTCAACGTGATCCAACTTCTCATACCACATCTGGCTTCTCCCAGAGCATGTATTCAAAGACTCAGGCAGTAGAAACTACCTGATTCTCAAGACCCAAACCTATAAATTTATAAAGCATTATTCCTGCCTAATTTTACTGATTAATCAGTTTACTAGGTATGGATAGATTCATGGGGAAAAAAAAATTAGATTCCTACCCCCTGGGGTTTGGCCTGAGCATGGCAAACACCTAGCTGGCTCTGGCAGATCCAGGGAGGGTCTGCTTTTGCCCGAAATGCAGGATTTCCTGAGAAACCAGCCAAGGCTACCACATTGGTTTGTTAGGAATACCGTGTGAGGGGTGGGGCAGGTGGCAAGGCTGGGAACCTCCAGAAGACATGGGGAGAGGAGGAGCACAAGCCTGGGGAGAAGGCTGTGGGCATAGGGCAGCAGAACAAACCAGCTCAGAGCAAGAGGCTAAAGGAAAGTTGTCTGGGTACACCATCTGAGCTCATATTCGCACACATCTGTACCCGCGGTGGAAGTTTCATGAACTGGCAGTCATTCCTCACCTTATAAAATGCACTGATATCTTCTGTTCCATTCTTTTCTTGAGCTGCTTTGTTTTGTTTTGTTTGCTTTGCTTTGGTTTGTTTTGAAAAATTTACCAGTGTGGTAGCGCAAGTCTATGATGCTGATGACTCTGGAGGCTGAGGCAGGAGGATCACAAGTTCTAGGCCAACCTGAGCAATTCAGGGAGACTTTGTGTCACAATAAAAAATTTTAAAAAGGGCTAGGGATGCAGCTCAGAGGTAAAGTGCTTGCCTAGCATGTGTCAGGCCCTGGATTCAATCCCCAGTACAGGAAAAATAAACATATTTTAGTTTTTAAGTGCTGATGACCTCCTGAGAACATGCCTTTCACAAAGGCCCTCTTCCATCCCTCTCCAAAAGAGAAGAGGAAGAAGCAAAGTGCCTAATAGAGAGCTACTCCTCCTACTTTATGAAGGTAAAATGTTCAGGATGCTATAAAATCTCATTTTTCTTCTAAAAGGAATCAATAAATATATTGTAACAACATTCTTTACAAAATAATTCATTCTGGTTTTTATTTTTACATAATGAACACTCTGAAGACATTTAGAATATTATTTTCTTTCAAAATGATTATTCACTCTTAACTTAAGAAGAAATGTGTATTACACAAAGGAAAGTACATCTCTGCTTTAGTCAATAGCTGAAGCTAACGTTATTAAAACTAGTGTTCCCATTTTGCTGAGCTATTTAAGACTTGGCAATAACTGGGTATTTGCTTTTGCCAATCTGACTTCAACATCTAAAGGTCTTCCAAAAATCTTCTCTGCCCAGAAATGACTGCCTCCAAATGAGATCCTGAATATCCAAAGGTTTACTCTAAGGTTTAATTCGCCCAGACCAATGTTGGGAATCTGAAAGGGACTATTGCTCATCACATTAATCATGTGCATGTCAGATGGATCTAAGTGGGAAGAAATTCTGTACTTGAGAATTTCCAAGACAACCTAAAATGATTGTTCTTCATACCGATTTGGCGGCTTCTTTGCAAAAGAGTCAGCCTAGGAAAACAAATCTTGGAGCATTCGGTTCTTTCTCCACACTATGACGGATGGCAGACCCTAGGGCTGAGGAATGCAGACGGAGAGTCAGCTCTGCCAAGGCAGATGGTCAACCTCAGAGGCCCAGATTTATCTGTATCGATATGTTTCTGAAGGGCCAGTTTTTGTATCTCAGTACACACTGTCTGAAGCTCCCAGTTCTCAGTGTGCTCACAATGGCTCTTTTTGCCAAAGCATCCTAGCAACAGATCAACTAACAAAACAAAAACAGACAGAGGAGCAAGTGGAATTTATGCAAACCTGCAAGAGGGCAGTGAGAATCCTCCACCATCCAGAGGCTCATCATCAGTGTCAGCTGAGGCCAGTGACATTTCAACATCAGCATAAATCCAACCACAAATGATAAAATAAATCCTTTGGCGTGTTCATAGCATTTACCAAACAAAAACTAGGCAAGTTCTAGTCCTATATAGACCATTTTAGACTAGCTAATCTTTAAATTGGCCCAGTTAAGCTTTTGTATTCCTGCCCTTACAATAAATTACTTAAAATGCTCTCACATCCTTGTCTGCATAATTCATTTTGAATTATTAGATGAAAGCATTTGCCTTTCAAGAGAAGACACCATTGTATCTTGGAAAAATCAAGTTCTTTGTTCAAGGTCCTACCATTTATTAGAAGGAATGGAGAGAGGGTTCTTCTGATTTTCTGAGCAGCTTTCCCTTTCTATTTAGACCACATCAGACTATTGACAGATCCATAGCTGCTGCTCATTCCAAATGTGGATAGGATTAGAGCCATAAACCCATGTGGCCTTGGCTCATGATTGGGAATTTTGACATATCAATTTGAGATTTCATCAGACCAACTTATATTTGGAAAGAAAACTCGAGGAGGAAAGGAAAGGAATTTAGTAAAATAGAAAGCCACTTTTCCCTTAGAAACTAAGGGAAGGCAAGTGAGAGAAATGTAATTAAGATGTCAAGAAACTCACAGAGGCTGAGAGCAGTGGCACATTCCTATAATCCCAAAAACTTGGGAGGTTGAGACAGGAGGATCCCAAGATTGAGGCCAGCCTCAGTCGTTTAGTGAGGCCCTGAACAACCTCGTGAGATCCTGCTTCAAAGTAAAAAGGACTGTGAATGTAGCTCAGTGGTAAAGCTCCCTGAGTTTAAATCCCAGTAGAAATTCTCAATGACTGAACTTTATAATAAATAAAGTCATTGACTTGAAGATAGTGAGAACTGTCATACATTACTAGGCACTACCTGATTCAAAGCATCCATAAAGACAAGCACCTAGCAATACACTGTTTTCACTGCCCCGTGCACTGAGATGAGAGCTTGATAAACATTAGCATATCATGCACTGAAAACATGTAGGAATTACGTATTCAACCTTCACAGTGACCCTGCGAAGTAGGTACTCATATTACCCCTCTTTCAGGATAAACACATTTCAACTTGGAGAAATTAAGCAATGTGCTTAACATGCAGTGGTGTTTAACTGGCAAAATGACAAGCCCACTCTGGTCATCACCATGGCCAATAAACTAAGACAAGATGAAAATCTCTGGGCTCATATTTCAATCCTGTCATTCACTAACTCAAAACTTGTGCATATTACAGAAAGATTCTGAGCCTGCCTTCACTCCTGCAAAAAAGGAAGTAATTATCATCAACTCTGTGATTTTTAGGGGAGATCCAATTAACTAATATTTAAGTAACAACACAATGCCCAACTTATAGTAGGTACGAAATAACTACTAAACCACTTTTGAAGCAATTCATTCTGAAGATCTCCTATGGCATTCTACTCCTGAACTACTGTGATTAGATATACAGCAATTAAAATAAGTAAGTAGCTGATTTATTCAAATAATCCAATAAACAATAAATGGCTAGTAAAAAAAGTAATCTACAGAAATATTCTAACAACATAATTTATTGAGGCACTCTCAACACCTAGGGACTGGTTATAGATGTCTTCTAGAATATTCCTTTGCTTACTTCTCCCTACACTTTCACTCCGACTTTTTTTTATTTTTTATTTTATTTTGTTTGCTTCTCATCATTTATTTGCCACTTAGTAGTTTGGTGGTTTGACAAACTACCTTTTGACTCCATTTTTTTTAACCTAAAAAGATGTTTATATTTGTAAAGTATCATAATACTGTGTAGATAAAATTAATTATTCTATATAATATGCTGATAATCATGATAAGTACATAGACATTGTTACAGAAACATTAGCTACTATTATGATTATAAAACACTCTGCCAATATCACTTAGAAACAGAAATGAAGTAAAACTCTATTCATTTTCAGTTGAAATATCAGAGAGAACATAATAGATGATAATTATATAGATGGTAGCTATTGAGTGTGTGTGTGTGTGTGTGTGTGTGTGTGTGTAAGCACCCACAAACATGAGCAAGAGAATAGGAAAAAAAAAAGAAGGAACATGGAAGGAGAAACTCCTCTCTGCTTTCTTCTCAGGGTTACATAGCCAACAGAGACCCATGGTTAAGAAAAGAAGTCAGTCTGACTCCAAAGTCCACCTTCCTTCTGCTAAATCATGCTGTTTCCTGTGTGAAGAGAAAATCTTGCATTTAAGTGGATTTTATGTATTCATTTTCTCTCTCCTTACAGCCAATAAGCAAGAATACTTTGTGTACTTACATCCAATATAGGAATAATTTTGAAATTATTAAAAAATGTTGATGAAGGCATTTTTCACTCTGACCACCCAAACATACATTTTGAAGACTGCTCTTCTCATGAATATTGCATCATAATAGATAAACATAGCAAGAGTGTGGAGCAGGGTTTTAGATCTGGAGATAGGAATCCACCTAGCACTATAACCTAGTCTAGTTGCTTGGTCTATGAGTTCAGGCATTTGAAGCAAGTAATCCTTCAAACCTCTTCTCTCTAAATCCCTATAAAATAACCAGAATTAAAGCACTACCTCCTTCCACTCTCCCTAATTAAATCAGAAGCATAGAGGTACTACAGATTCTAGAAAAATATTGCCAGGGTTTTTCCATTATAGTCTAGAAAAAACAAAAACAGCATTAAAAAAATTCATGGGAGTTAGCATTATATTATCTGGGGATAGTTACAGCCTCCTTATTTTTTTTAAATGAGGAACACATGCACAGTAATTTTCTTTGTCATGATTCTATGCTTCTTCATCGTGCATTTTGCCAAAAAAACATCAGACATAAATGAACATTCTCAGGTATCCTAGCAACAGGATGTGATTAATAATACCTCTCAGAGCGGGGCAGATAAAATGCCTGAGAGTGAATGCAAACTCAGAATTGGCTACTGAAAAATTGGGAGTGAAGTGAGGGATGCTTGATAAGATTCCATGACAGACTTTATTATATAAATATGGAAGCAGGAAAAAGTGAGAATATATTTTAAAAGAGAAACTGTATCTGAGCATGGAAATACAGTATTTTGTGCACACCGTATACATACACATATAATGCATGTATGTACTTAAATGCACGCGCACACACACACACACAAGACACTGAGCTGTAACACAAATGGCCCTTCTCATTACTGATAAGTCATCATTGAATGGCTATTTATGTGCCTGTGGTTTCAAAAGATCAGAACCAATCACTGTGATTAAGAGACTGCTTCCTCTTCGAAAGTACTAAAATGTACTATAAATTGATAGCTATTTAATGTTTCTCCATGGAACAATATCAACACCTCAAGTCTAAATAGCTTTTAAAAATATCAAGACCCAGTTTATATAAATAGTATTGAGACTTGATATTTTAGTGTTCAATTAAACACATTTTCTCATATAAGAAAAAAAAAAGTCTTACCTTACAAATTCAATTTTTATGAGATTATGTTCCATTTTCATTTCTCACAGGTGGAGTGCTGCATGTAGGTTTAAATAGAAATAAGATGCAAACCATACTTTAATGTTTTGCTTTTAAACTAGAATCTGTGATAAAATAAAGCATAACTAGAGCAGAATCCATGTTCATTATTCTGAAAGCCTCTCTGTTATTTTATCACCCACTTTTCTAATATAATAGTTTTCTAAGTTGTCAGTTGTAATATAAATATCTGATAAAAGCTCTACTTAGGTTGTACTTCCACTAAATTTTAGCAGTACTAAAATTTGCTTCATGCTCTCTAACATTTCAGGGTGGGCTGGAGTGAGGTACAGCTCCCTGTGCCAGCTTGATCCCAAGCATTTGTGTTCAGGGCTTGGTGCTGGACCCAGGCAGACAGAAAGACACAGGACTCAATGCAGACTAATCATGAGCCAAGCATTGGAGGTAGTGCTATGACAATGGTATCAAGAGCTAAAAACACCTCGGTATTTTTCCTAAAGAATTACAATCATCAAACGACAGCAATTTATGCATATCCATGCATATCACAGCACAATTCAAAATAGCCAAACTATGGAACCAGCCTAGGTGTTCATCAATGGATGGATAAAGAAACCATATACATACACGATGAAATTTTATTCAGCCATACAGAAGAATGAAATGATATCATCTCTAGGAAAATGGATGGAAATTGAGAGCATTATCTTAAGTGAAATAGCCAAACTCACAAAGTCAAGCAATGTATATTTTCTCTCATATGTGAAAGATAGCGAGAAAAATGGAAAATCAAAGAGAATCCAGTAGAGTGAAGGAAAGGGATCAGGGAAGGGAGGATGGGAGGAAAAGGGGAAATACTCAGGAACAATTTTGACCAAATTATATTGTTACGTCATGTGTGTGTACCAATATATAACAATGAATACCACCATTACATACAATTGTAATGCACCAACAAAAATATGGAAAAATGGCTAAAGGGCCATAGAGAGGGGTTCTCAATTTGGCAGGCACAGGGAATTGAGGGAACTGGCCCAGAGGAAGCGTCTTCACAGAAAGTCTGTCAAGCTCCAAAGGATGGATAAGGTTTTGATAAGCAGGAATGGCATGGTGGGACATTCTAAGATACATAAACAGTACAAGTGGGGAGCTGGCAGGGAAGTCATTCCTGGCATAATGGGTGAGTATTCTGGCTGGTGCCTGAGGACAGCAGCAGAAGGTAGGTTGTGGCCAAATCATTCAGTCACAAATTTCATATTAAGGAACATGGATTTTAATCTTTAGCAGATTGGACTACAGGGTAGAAAAAACAATGAAATTAGGTAGGAACTTACAGAAAATATATCACCCCAGGAAAAGATATCAAGTTCATGAACCAGGGGGATGGAAGTAAGAAAAGAGAAGATAGAGATGAAAGCCCTTATAGAGTGAGAATGTAAGAGACTGAGGGAGAAAGTAGAAGCTGAGCAAAAGGGAGCAGGATATGGTTCTTTTCTTTTTTTCTTTCTTTTTTTTTTTATTAGAGCTTTATGGTTATATACCGTAGTTGGATTTATCCCAACAAACTCCTACATGGCTGGAATTCTATTTCAGTTCATGATCTCCCTCTTTTCCCTCCCATTCTCCTTCAGCTCCCCCACTCCCCTTTCTCCACTCTACTAGACTTCCTTTCAGTCATCTACTTATTTATATTTGATTGATTTTTCCTTATACATGAAGGTGAAATTCCCTATGGTATATTTATATATGCACATAACATGACTTTTTTAAGAATTCATTCTGCATTAAGGAGGCACTTGTTCTTAGTTTTCATGTTGGGATGCTTTTCATCACGGTGACTAAAGTACCTGACAAGATCAAATTAGAAGAGGAAAAATGTATTTCAGGCTCATGATTTCAGAGATCTACCTATGGTAGTCTGACTCTATTGCTCTGGGTCGAAGGTAGGCTGACTCTATTCCTCTGAGCCTGAGGTGATGGCAGAACATCACAGTAGAAGAAGGAAAACTGCATTTAGGATGATATTGGCCTTGGGCTTAGAAGCCACGCCTCCCGGCTACCGCTGCCTCCCAGTGATCCTGTACTCTCACACACACACACACACACACACACACGAGCGAAATTCCTGCGTGGGATGTTGAGCCGCAGAATGATGCCAGGAAGCTGGCTGGAAAACGGCGCCTCCACCACTTCCAGCCTTGGTCCCTGAGGGCCTAGCACAGAGTGGACTGTCTAGGCCGCCATCTTGGAACCGCCCCCACAATAATAAGTTTTTATTATCATAGTTTCTGTGGGGAAATTTGTAGTAGCTGAATGGATGGTTCTCAGCCCAGGTCTTCCTGAAGTTGCAGCCAAGGTGGCTGGGGAAACCTCAGTCCCCTTGAAGTCTGCCTGGGGCTGGTGAATGGAACATTCTTATGGCTTGCAGGTTGATGCTGGCTGCTAGTAAGAGGCCTGAGTTTCTTATTGGCTATTTGTAGGAGGTCTAAGATATATGGACCTCTCCATATGGCTGCCTCCAGGACACACTCTATCATTTCTACAAAATTCCATTGGTTACACAAATCCATCTAATTTAATGTGGAAAAGGATTCTATAAGGATATGAGTATCTGGTGAAGCGACGATGAGGATCACTGGGAACAACATCTTACATATCTCAAATACTTTCACTTTCAACTCTTAGGATTTACTAAGCATTCTCATTTCATTCTGATACAAATTATAGACTCTCAAAGAGACATTTTTCTGTAAACATAAGTCAAGTTTTGCATATGTTGTTTTCCATAATTTTTATTGATGCATGATAACTGTACATAATGGTGGAATTTGTTGTTACATATTTGTTCACGCACACAACAGAACAATATAATTTGGCCAATATCATTGCGTGCATTTTTTAAAATTTTCAAAAATGTTTGGGGCCTCTAGTATTCATAAATGTATAATCAAACAGTCATCAGCGGCCTGTCCAATAAGAAGATTAAATGAGGATTTACCTCATCACACTTGATAATAAATGAGGTCTTTAAGTGAACTATTCATACCATTTATCTGTTTGAATCATTAAAATAAATTGCAACAAAGAAGGCCTCTGGAAACCACGCAAATGAATAGAATGTGCCATCAATCAAGGTGCCAGATAGCCGAATTCTACACTTTAGGTTGTACATTTTCTTTTTTTTTTTTATTTGTTCTTTTTAGTTATACATGACAGTAGAATGTATTTTGACATATCATATACTCACAGGGTATAACTTCCCATTTTTGTGGTTGTGGGTTGTACATTTTCTACCATGTATTTTAGGACTTTTTAAAGACATGAAGGCCTTGTAGTTAAACTTGAGTAAAATTTATATGTAGCTTCTATGTGTCACATAACCTCTTAGAAACCAGCTTCAAATGTGAAATACTGATGGACTAAGACAGTGACTCTGGAAAGATGGTCTTCACTTACCATGCAAACCAAGTCTCTTATCTCAACTGTGGTGTCCATACACCATCGCCATGGTGTAAAGTTCCTTATCTAAGCTCTTAAGCATGCATAAGTGTCTCATGAATTAGCATAAATCTTAGTTTGTTTTAGCTTAACCCATTGCCCCATCTTGCCCATCTGGGTGCTGCTGAATTTCTTGAATGAGAAGCCATATCCTCAGCTTGACCTTCCTCAGCACCTACTTACCCTCAAGCCTTCACAGTTTTTCTTGTATTCCCTGCCCCTTCTCTGTCAGAATCACTGCCTCACAATCCAACAGCCACTGTGCACTCAACAGTGTTGGATGCTGTTAGAACTCCCACCCTCAACTTCCTGAAAACTCTTCTGTGGTGCGTGACTCTTCACTGTTGATCCCACTTGATCTCTGCTGCTTCTGTCATCTCACAGTCTGACATCACAAAACAAAAGTAGCATTTTTGTTTCTTGGTTATTGACCTCAGCCCACTCCTCTATGCCATCCGCTTTTATGCTCCATTCAACCCCTCAGTTCAACCATCTTCTCAACATGAGCGTTTCCTCATCTCTGATGTCTCCCAGGCTCCATGTCCCTGTAATACTTCAAACTCAGTAAATCTAAACAGAACTCCTCATCCCAGCACTCCACCATATCTTATCATTTCCCCAAAGTACATCACTGTGCCAAGGAATCTAGTAACCTTGACTTCTCTTTCTCCCTTGCAACTCACATTTTGCACATCACTGGGCCCAATTACATCTGCCTCCCCACTGTCTCAAGCATTCCCTACTTTTCTCCTCTCTGTTCCCTGTATCATGATCCAGTTCACCCTTTCATTACCTATTGCCTGAAGTCCAGGACAGTCCTCTTCCCAGGCACTGCTATCAATGTTCAAGTTCCTACAGCAAGCCCCTCTTCTTGCTCAATTTTCCTTGCCCACCTTTCCATACGATTTCCTTTGCCAAGAACCACTCTTCAGCCTATTTTGGATTCCCTAAATCTCATCCATACCTTAAGACCCAAATCCAATACCAATCTTCTCTCTATAACTCCACAGCACTTCCTCCTTTCTTAAAAGAATTGCTTCATCCTCTCATATCTTTAAACATTCTGCATCTGTTGGTACATTTCTCATTTCATGTTACATTGTCTGTCTTTTCCATCCTTCAAGGTTATAAGAAATCATGGTCTTATTTTATTTGGCTATTGTCCTCATAGTGCTGTCCATGGGGATTTTCACTTTGTGGTTTATTGTTTAGTGGATGACTCTTGCTAACAAGATTTTAAAAACCCAACAGCATAATTAATACATACTCAATTTTTATAAATTAATTTGAAGGCATTTTTTTCATCCTTGTGAACTGTGCATGATCATCTCTAGAAGCATTCTGGACATGGCCTGAAATAGTGGTTGTGTTTGGAAATTGCCAAACACTGGAATTTCATCTTAGCAACATCATACTCTCTTGATCCCACATTGCAACTTATCTGACACTTCTCTTTTCAGGGAGAGTGGAGAAGAAAAGAGAACAAAAAGCAACTTCAGGTAAGATTTTGTCTTAATTGGCTCCAGCTTTATTCCTGTTTATTTTCATCCTTAAAAATCTCTAGCTGTAATTTGGTGTTCAAAAATTCACATACAGAACAATTGCTTATAGTCCTTGAATTGATCAATATTAAATAATTTAATATAAATTAATATAGTTAGCCCTTTTACTTTGACCTCAATCATGCCCTTTTCATTCTATCTATTCCAAAGAAAACGAGATGAAATATTTAATTTTTTCATGATTATCTATCAAAAGGTAAGTCTTACAGCCAGAAAATTTAAAATATAGACATGGCAATAGTTTAAAACTAGTTTATTTCCCCAGATATCTATGACTCTCAATTATTTGTCTTAAAATCATTTGTGTAATTGGTAAATTTCAGAACAGAGTTAGCTACCTAACTGAGAAGAATCTTTACATGTGGGAGAATTTTTTTAAATGTTTCCACGCCTAAATTCTATAGCCACTCAGAGGTGAATGATGCTTTGGCAAAATGCCAGTAAACATAATAGAGGTTGATATTTACTAGCTAATAAAAACATAAATTTTATTTTCATATGTGCATTATTTTGTGGTGAGATAAGACAAATTTTCACTTATCAAGTAAATATTTATAATAGGGACTGTCTTTCAGCTCACAATGCTCAAAAGTTGTCAATAATCATAGAGAATTCTAATTTGGCATATGTAACTATTCCTACCTCCCTAAGTCCCCACCAGCCCAATATTCCTATAAGAATTGGAAACTGCTAATGTAAAGAAACTTCACTCTCAACACTACCATTTTCTACTTCCTTTTGTGTGTGTGTCGGGGCATTATCTGGTAACAAGGTTTTATTTATGTTTCCAAACAGCCAGTATAGTCTATGATAGGAAACAGTCAACTTTAAAAGTGTATAAACAGCATAAGTCCCTGTCTCGTTTCTCCTTCTTAACTTTAGCATTCATCTCAAACAAGTGGACAATTATTCTCTGTCCAACTTCCCTGTTAAATCTTATTGTTTCCATTCTCTCTGCTGATCTTTTAAAACCCCAATCATGAATACAAAAAACAAAAAGAAAAAAAATGTGAAGGCAAGAAGGTGTCTGGCCTCCTCACAGCTGTGATTACTTCCATTATTGCTCCTTGAGGGGAAATTATTTGTGCTGTTTCTAAAATGCTATTGCTGTGATGCTGTAGGTACTGGCTTCTTAATTAAAGAAACATTTTAGTTTGGAAGAAAGCTAAATTGACCAAAGTTTTCAACTAAATGCCTCTTTAAGTTCCCTCCTTAGGAATCTTAAAGTTCTACATGACCAATGTGACAAAAACCATTAAGAGACAGACAGGGAACACTGGTCTGCAGGGTTTTGAGGAAACTCCCTTTACTCATGGAGCTAATTTGCTCCATGTGATTCACTTCTCTGATTTCTGTAAGAATAGGAAGTCAAGGATAACTAATGGATAGAGCCCAACTTATTGAGGAAGCTTGGGGGACTCCTTATTAGTTCAAAGAACACAGATCATGCCCTCAAGAAATTTGTATTTGTAAAAATAGAGTTTTCAAGATCCAGATGTAAATTTTGCCAAAACAGTCATAAATACCCACAATCATCTTGTGATCCCGGCCCACATATGCCATCTTCAGACAAGCGTGTGCTTCAGAGGCCAAGAAGAGCATCATGGGCATCTCTATTTCTGCCTTCCTGCCTGCACTTCTGTGTATCATTGGTTGCTTGTTCTCTTTAAAGTCTGTGTTCTGCCTGCTGGGTTAGACACACTCTGTTGTTTACAGCTGGGTCTGTCTCTCAGCTGAGGAAGATCAATGTTAGATCCTGGGCACTTTTTTTAATCCCTATCCAATTGCATTAATCATGACGGAAACCAAAGAATTCAGAAAAAAAAAAAAAAAAAACATTGTAGACAAAAATATTCCCCATTTAACAGAAACCCACCAAAATCCTCATAGTTTGGGTTGGTTAATTCTTTGCTTCAAGAATCATGCATTAAGATGAAAGTTACACAGAGGTAAGTTTTTGCTTAGGATAAGCGATAACTTTCTAACAAGGCTGGAAAGAATAAAATTATGTTAGTAAAGATGTACAGAGTCTGGGCATCTGTGTTACTCAGCATTTCAGCACGATGACCAAAATATCTGAGAAGATTGACTTAGACAAGAAAAGATTTATTATGGCTCTTAGTTTCAGAGGTTTCAGTCCGTGGTCAGCTGGCTCCATTGCTTTGGGTCTGAGGTGAGGCACAGCATTATAGTATGTTGTATTGTTTTGCAAAAATGGCAATGAATGTTGCCAAATTATACATATTCTCTTGTGAGATTTTATGGCTTGTGGAAAACTGCATCATATTGGAAACTATAACCATGGCAGAGGAAAGCTGCTCAGCTCAGGCAGCCAAGAAGCAGGAGGGTAAGAAGAGAGAGGAAGGGAAAAGGATATATATAGCACAACCCTACAGACCTCCTTCCTTCAACCTTGCCTCACCTGCCTACAGTTTCAACCACCTCCCAGCAGTCCACTCAGCTGTCAATGGATTAGGCCACTGATGAGTTCAAAACCCTCACGGTCCAATCACTTCCCAAATGTCCCACCTCTGAACACTGCTATATTGGGGACCAAGCCATGAACACATGAGCGAGTTTTTGGGGCACATTCCAGACCAAAACCATAACAGCATCCCTATAAAGAATATCGATAAGAAAGGTCTGGTTAGATCATTCCAAAAGTTCTTTCCCATTTTGTGTTGATGATTTTACTTACCGTTATTACTTAATTTAATTGAGTCTTTTATGTGTTAAAGATCGACACACAAAAACCTTAAATGGCTCACATTTTATTATTTAACTAAGTGAATCATGTTCTAAAACTTAGTCTAATTTAGTTTGGACTGAGTTTCTCATAGAGAATATATCTCAGGGGGCTAAGACTGAAATAAAATTGTCCTATCGTCTAGCAACTTGCATTCAGAATCAGTCTGCATTCTGATTACAATCCTGATTATAGTTTTATTTATAATGTTGTTTTCCATAATCCAAGAATAATTCATAAGAGAATATGTATAATGTGGTATGACACATTGTCATTTTTGAAAAACAATTCAAAGTATATTCCCATTGACACAAAGTTTGGATACCCATACCCTGTTCGTACAACATGGTCAGAAAATCAATGACAAATTTGGCTACTTGGCTTAGTGAAGAATATTTTAAAATATAATGGTAATAGTGACAAATGGACAAAATATAAAGAGTTAGGTTCTTGATATCATCGATTTCCCTTAAACCCAGGGGCACTCAACCACTGAGCCACATCCCAGAACTTTTTATATTTCATTTAGAGACAGGGTCTCTCTGAGTTAATTAAACCCTTGCTAAGTTGATGAAACTGGCTTTGAACTCATGGTTGTCAGCCTTCCAAGCTGCTGAGATTACAGGCATGTGCCACCATGCTCAGCCCTTGATTGTTTTAATAACCCAATTTCTTCATCAGAAACATAGGAAAAGCTGGGTGCAGTGGTGCACACTTGTAATCCCAGTGATTCAGTAGGCTGAGGCAGAAGGATGGCAAGTTCAAGGCCAGGTTCAGCAACTTAATAAGACCTTGTCTTAAAAACTAAAGAGCTCAGTAGTAGAAAACCCCTGAGTTTGATCCCCAGTACTAAAAAAAAAGAAAAGAGAAACAACGATCATTTTATATTAAAATGCTAGTGAGTTTGAAGTACCTTTATTAGAAGAAAGACCTGCTTTGAGCCCATAGATTTCTTGATATTAAAAAGCAACTTAGTATAAAATACAGGGGAAAATTCTTATAGAGAAGAATACTTCATAAATTATTGTTTAGAAAATCTATGTTAGAAAGTTTAATAAGGTAGACTATAGAGACACCATCTGTTAAATATTTTTCCAACAAGAATCCTTTCAAATTCAGTTAAATATCAAGTAAAAAGCAGTCCTAGTGGAACAGAGAATGGAGTGATCAGTAGAGATGATAATATGTATTGTAAAATGAAGCTACATACTTTCCACTTATGACATTAGAGTATCCCTAAAGTTAGAGACAGTTTGTTCATTTGCTTAATCTACAAAAAGTTACCAATAGCAAAGAACAAGGCTATTTTTTTCTCAACTGAAAGGGTGAAATTTATCATTGGAAATTTAGCAAACTATAGAACACCTGCTTTGCAAACTCAGTCCCTTGCTATCTACTTTTAGACTGGGCTTTTTGTTTCTTGGAAATGATCTGAAACAGCAATAACACCTCTAGTTTAAAACATTTTCACACATCTTCAATATGTAGCCCTTCAGGAAAAAATACTGAATTAAATCTTCCACCTGTGAGTGAATAAAATGTTCACTTTCTTATATGTTGCCTTATTTATTGGATGCAAATTTTCAAGTAGATACACACTTAGCATGGTTTTTCTCTGTCATTACCATTTTTGTATATTTTTTGTCATAGTTCCCATATACTGTCGAAAATATTCTCAAAATTAAGTATTAGGAAGATCAAATTTGTCTTAGTTTTAATTATCAATGACCAACATTAAAATTATGAAGTTAGCAGTATAGATATATTTGAGTAAAATCATCATTTTTGAAAAGTCCATTTTTTGGACATCAATATTTTGTAATATTTCTCTGCATTTTCCTCTCTTTGAGAATGATTGTTCCAGTTAGAATACAATTATTTGAAAATGCTTATCATTCCAACATGATTATGTCCTACAAAACTTTTTTTTGAAGCCACGTCATTTGGCACCACAAAGAGTGCCAGAAAAGTATCCGAGGCTTTTGTATGTTGATACAGTCAATTTTCTAAATATTTTCATGGTCCATTTCTTTATAGTTCATACTGAAGATGAAAAGGTGAGTAAAGTGTGGGATAAATGTCCTCTTTTCATTCACTCTCTTCTCAGGGAGAAAGGCAAGTACTGAGAATTAGTATGAAGAATGTCTTTTAAGCTGGGCACTGTGGCACATGCCTGTAATTCCAGCACTTAGGGAGGCTGAGACAAGAGGATCACGAGTTCAAAGCCAGCCTCAGCAATGGCGAGGTGCTAAGCAACTCAGTGAGACCCTGTCTCTACATAAAACACAAAATAGGGCTGGGGATGTGGCTCACTGGTCGAGTGCCCCTGAGTTCAATCCCCAGTACAAAAAAAAAAAAGAATGCCTTTTAGAAAATTATGTACAGGGTTTCATGAGAAATTCAAAGAAGGTTTCCTAAAAGAGGCAAGATTTGCATCAATCCTTGACAAAAGAGTGAGAGTAGTTTACCAGGTAGAGAAGACAAGAAAGGGCTGGCTGTCCAGAGAGACACACAAGCAAAAGCATGGCCTAGGGAGGCACAGGTCAGTGGTTTAGTAAGGCTAGGACACAGTCATAGACCAGAGGCAGGAGTTGGGGCCAGAAAAGTAGGTGTGAGCCATAATCCACAGGGCCAACTGTGCCATTCCATGAAGTTTGCACTTTTTGCAGTAGACCCTAAAATCTCACCAAGTACAAGCAATTATAGGATCCATTTGCATTTTCTAAGGATCCATTCAATGGAAGTACGGAAAGGCAAAGGAATTGCCTGGCAGCTGGGAAATCAGGTGGCGTCTCATTTTAATACCTAAGAATGAAAGGATGAAGGTCCCACGTGTCTTCACCAGGACAAGGACATTAGAGAGGAATCCAAAGAAATGGAATACAGATGCAAGATGGAATTGACCTGCCTGACTGGATATGGGAAGCAAGAGAGAATGACTCCCAGCTTTCCAGCCCAAGAGATGAGGTGAATGTATCACCTGTATAGGAAGCACAGGAGGAGGGACAAGTTTGGCAGGGTTAAGAATCAACGCAGCCATGTCTTTGTTGATTATAGTGTGCACATGAGATATACAGAGGCAAAACTGTTAAGAATGTCGAACAACTAATAGGCAATACAAACAATACATCCTGGTGCTCCAAAGAGATGTCTGGGATACAGCTTTATCTTTTAAGTCATTGGTACCTGGATAAGAGATGAAGTCCTGATTAGGAGTGAGCTTACCCAGAGAGAGTTGGGGATGTGAGAAGAGACAAGGATGCATTGCTGGAAAATTCCAAACATTAATGAAGAACACATTAAGAGAAGTAGGATCCTAAGAAAAACCAAAGATGTCCTGTGAAAATGGGCAGCATTCTCTGTCTCTGAATCCCAGAGAGGAAGAGAATGAGAAGAAGGAAGAAATGTTCAAAGCATGCCACAATGAGCAACTAGAGTAAGCACTAAAAAATCTCCTTGGGAGTTAGGAAAGGGAGGCAGATACCACAGAGAAATTATTTTTTCAGGAGTTCTACAAATGAAAATCAGATAATAGTGATTAAATAAAGGAATGTAGAACAAAGAGTTTTTGAAGGAAAAGAAGATAGGAAGAAGAGAGAGAGAGAGAGAGCGACTCAATCATTAAGTCATGGAATGGATGTGTATTGAAGGACTATCATTTCAGTTTCTGTGCTTAGCGTCATCCTTTTGCCCCTAAAATGAACTTGTGATGATTCTTTAGGAGTTAATTGCTGAAGGTTGCATACACTTACTAGAGGAACAGAAATGCAATCTAGGTAGTGACTTGCTGGAGCCAGCTTGTAACATCTGGAAAAATACCTGTGAGAACTGATTATGGCCATCTCTTTCCAATTCTGCATTCAGGCCATGAAGATACCTTCAAATTGGCCATGGTGGGAGTCTTTACACCATAGAAATTGGCAAACAATACAAACCAGAGTTTGTCCAGCTTTAAATAATGACCAGTGTGCTGTTGGATCTATCTCTGTGTAATTGCAAAGCCAGGGAATTTCCAGCAGCTCTGCAAATGGGACTTGGTCAAAGTCACTTCTTTAGCTAACATGAGACTTCAATCCAGACCTGTGATTGACATACACCCTAACACTGGCCCTGAGCTCTGATGAAGAAAAAAAAAAGTAAATTATTCTTTCCTCATATCCCACGCCCAAATGGCCCAGGTTGGAAATTCTTGTATTTATCCATTCTCTAGGACTAAGCTACTGATTTTCTGCTTTGGCCTCCTGGGCAATCCATCCCCAGTGTGTTTGCTTTTTAAGGCAGCTTTCCTGAAGAACTAGCTCTCTGAACTGTGTTAATGAATTCTATCTTAAAAATAGCCAATTTTATCTGGGTTTCTGATTTCAGAATAATATTTATTGTTGAGTGAAATAGAGCTTCTTAGATGCATTTTTCCATCCACAAAATAAAAGACTTACATTTGGGCTGTTCGTTAAAAGAAGCCTTGAAGAGTTTATTTTTAAAGAAACTTCATTTTTCAGACAGTAGAATTTCTGATAGAGAATAAATAACAACATAGCTGTGCCACATTATTTTGAAAATACCTTAAATTTCATTGTATAACGCTGCATTTAGAGAGTGTTTTTATGCAAACCAAACAAATCTGAAATGATAAGTAGCTAGTGTAGGAGAAACTGCTGTGTCACGCCAAAAAGTCAGAGTAGAAATATGAAAACACCTCCCTGAAATTCCTTCCACATGTTTGATGTTTAACTTGGATTGCTATTATAGTGATCATAAAAGGACTGATTTGTGTTCCATTGAGACTTGAAACATGACTTTTTAGGTGTTGAAAGAAATAGTATCCTTAGCCAAATCACAATGGATTTCATGTTAAAGCAAATGCCCCACTGTATAAATGAGAGAAACTTACATCTATGCCCATTCTTTAAACATGTATATGGTCCTTGCACCTGGGAGAAGAAATGAAGAAGAGTTTTATCATTTGTGTTAGCCAAACCGACTTCAGCTTTCCATCTTAAATACTCTGTTTTTAAAAGAAGCCACAAGGAATTCCCAATTAAAATGGAAATTAACTCAAATAAAACTGGACTTTCATGAGCTGAATGATCTTATTAAGGCAGCACAGAACCAAGCAGTTTGCAAAAAAATTAAGCTCATGCTATTTTGAATTTAATGTGAAAGTGTACCTTATGTGTGTATGCCTGTGTATCAGTCAATATAATAGTGTATGTAAAATAATGTAGTAATGAACATAAAAGTATGTATAATAGACTTTTTCTGACATGATTTGAGAATGGAGCATTTCAAGTAAATATTTATTTTGATTAGTTAAAACAAACTAAATAGGAAAAATATATGCAGAAATAAAATACCAATGATCCTCAGGCTTGCTTATAAAAGGAGTCTTAAGTTATACCCAATTTTCCCATGGAAGAAAAACATGAGGTTGTATTTCTAACAAAGAATGGATGCCCAACTTGGTTTTTTTTTTTTTTTAGTATTTTTTTGGTTGTAGATGGACACAATATCTTTATTTATTTTTTTATGTGGTGCTGAGGATCGAACCCAGCGCCTCACACATGGGAGGCAAGAACTCTACCACTGAGTTACAATCCCAGCCCCAACTTGTACTTTTTAATAGACATGACCACAAACATTTTAATCAACAATAAATGATATACTTGTATACTGGGTAACTGAAAGCCTTCTAAAGTGAATGCATGTCACTTGAGCTGAGCAATGCAGAAATCAATCCTGTAAGTTGTCCTACTATTTCACTGAAAATCCCCAGGTAAGAGGCTTGGCAGGGCAACAGAGCAGTCATGGTTCTAAGAAGGTTAAGCAGGTTCTAAGAAGCCAAGAAACACCTGAAGTCTGCTTCCCCAAGAAGTGGGAATCTAACTTGCATGGCAGTTGCAGAAACTCTGAAAAAAGGCCAAGCCTTAGTGGAAGAAGTAGAGACTCCAGAGGGAGTTGTAGGGAACATTGTAGGGAACACCAGAACCAGGGTCCTCTCTCAGAAGTAGTTGAGTTATCCATTGACTAATTCACCCTGGGAGACTAATGAATTACCACCTTATTGATTGTAGATGACACATCTAAGTTCTCTTTAGAGACACTCATCAGTGTCTGGGCTTCTGTCAGGACCATTTACAGGAAGGGATGGCCCTGACCATGGCCCATGTCTCAATGTGAACATCATTCCTTGTTCAGTCTTCACAGAAGGTCTCTTGTACCCTCTCTCTTGCCTTCATCTGTTTATTTATGCATCGCTCCTATGTTCTGGCTATTAGTAAGACTGTGCATCTCTAACACAGCTCTCACTGTATGGAAACAACCTACATTTCTCACTCCAATACTCTCTTTCCGTTTTCAAAAATGTCCCTGAGATGCATTCTTACCACATGTTCTCTAAAAGCACAACTTTCTGTCCCATTTGGGTACAAAGAGAAAAACAACATGCCATATTCAAAACCTGACTTTATTTAATGCATTTTTTCTTATTTCCTTTAGACATTTTTTTCTATCTAATATTTGCTAACTACCTAAACTTGCTGACTTCCTTGCCATTTTAAAAGTTTTATCCTGGATGTATAAATAAGCAAATGTGAACTACATTAAATTTGAGTTTTTTTCATTGACCTTCATGGTACCTAGAAATGCACTAAATCTTACCAGAACATATAGTTATTTTCTCTATAAGTTTTTAATTTTTTTAATTTATTTTTTAAAAATTATGATAAAGTGAACATAACATCAAATCCACCACAATGACCAATTTAAAGGGTTAAAATGATTTAGTGACATTGCACATTGTAGTCTTACCATTACCACTAACCAACCACAGAATTCTTTTCATCTATAAAACTACAATTCTGATCCCATTGAATCCAGTACTCCATTTCCCCCTTCCCACCCCCTGGCAGCCAGCATTCTTTTTTCCGTATCTATCGATTTGACTACTCTGGATACTTCAATAAGTGGAACCATACAATATTTGTGTGTTTGTGACTAGCTGATTTCATAATGTCCTCAAGTTTCGTTCATGTTGGAATATGTGTTAGAATTTCCTCCTTCTCAGCAGACTGAATGGTATTCAATTGTTCATTCACACCACATTTTATTTATCCACTCATCTCTTGATGGACACTTGGATTGCATCCAGATTTTAACAAGGGTGAATAATCCTGCTATGAACATGGATGTACAAATGTCTCTTCAAAATCCTGATTTCGGTTTTTTTTTTAAATATACATATTCCTAAAAGTAGAATTCTTAAGTTATATGGTAATCTACAAGATTTTAATTTAGCAAGAATTGCTAAATTTGTAAGACTCCTGATTTCATAATTTTTGTGTTGGCTTATTTGTTGTTATTGTTGGTGGTGATTTTTACTCCCTTGTACTTTCTCCTAGTAAACAATACCTAATAAAAAATATCATACAAGCCATATATATGTCAATCTGATTGATTGATTAGCAGCATTTTTAAAAGTAGAAAAGTGAAATTAATAACATTATTTAAGCTAATATGCTTAAAATATTATCATTGTAGCATGTAATCAATACAAGAGGCTAAAAATGATACATGTTCTAAACATGTGTATTACAGTAAAAAAAAAAATACAAAACAGTAGGTTATATGATGTAGCAGTTAAAGATAAATGTAGTCTACCTAAACAAGAAAAGTATGTTTTATGGAAAACTATTTTTCACTACTTCAGTTGTTTTAATTAAAATTTAAATTAATTAGAATTGAAAAGTCTCTAACTTGTGCTAGTCACATGTCAAGTGCTCAGTAGCCACCTGTGGCTTGGGTTTACCATGGTGAACTGCACAGAGTTGAGCACCGTTGTTGACACTTCTATAGGACAGTGCTCTAGGTTATGATCTTTCTGAGGGCAGGGAATTGGATCTTGGTCACTGTCACAGCCTCATCACCTGGAATATAATAAGTGTTCAAAATATACTTGCCAGATATAAGCTAAATTTACTCACCAAACACTTAACTGGAGGCTTACCACTTGCCAGGTATTGTCACGGCCCTGATGCTTTATGGAGTGAGCTTATATAAGCAACATTCCTGTCTTGGGATGTCTTTGCAAAGACTGAAGTTCTTGCAGGTTTTATTTGCTTGATTTACGAACTACATTATGAATTGGAAAAAAGTATACTGAAAACAAAAACGTTGCTTGTACAGGTCTTTGTTTACCCTAAGTAAATACTGATTTTTAAAAAATGAAGGAAAAGTGGCTTGTCAAACCAACAGACAGGAAAATGGCCCTGTGAATTTCCTAAGGAAAGAAGTCCCTAAGAACGGTGGACAGGCATTACCAAGGTTGGACAAGAGAAAAGCAGAGACATGGGAACATGCGTGAGGGGGATCTGAATACTCCAGACAATGCATTTGAAGAGGCTCAAAGGATTATTTCTAATCATAAATCTGTAAATTAAAATACAAACTTAATTAGGCATCCTAATTCATTTTGGAAGAGAAGTTATTCATTCATTCATTTATTGAAGAATTATTAGTAGAATGTTTATTATTTACTACTATGAGTCAAGGGCAAAGAATCAAAGTTACTTATGAAGTAAAGAGAAACCACACACACACACACACACACACACACACACACACACACACACTCACATACTTACATGCTTCTTTGATTTGATTGTTTGGAGGAGATGAAGAGTAGAATGGTATTTTCTGAATTTTGCCTTCGGATCCATGATTGATCAATTTTGTTTGCCCTTGAATGAGTATTTGCCTGAAGAGATGATGAATGTTACCTTTTCAGCATATTGTAACATGAAAAAGAAAGAATAAAAACCACTGCTTTTCATTGCTTGTGGTCTTTATTGAACTTGTTGGTTTGCAGTATTCGGCTACCACTAAAAAACATGTATGTAAATACAAGGAAAGAATATTACCTACATGCAGAATTCCTCTCCTACCTATGTGTTGTTGAAAACAGGAGCCTAGGTTCAGAAGTCATTTGGGGGTTGGACCTAAAGAGATTGCAGGATGTCACTAACATCTGTCTTTTACACAATTCTTTGTTGCGTCACTTTTAATTGCAAACACATTTATCAGTAATTCATTGGCAATTAATATAGAGACCTCTAAATTTTAAAATAATAATAATAATAGGATATCTTTATTGAGGAATGTTTCATTCTTAATTTCATTGCAAAATGAGCATGCCCAGTGTTTGTATGTCTGCTCAGTGTTTGCTGTCCGGCAGGCATCCTCCACGGCAGTGAACAGTAACAGTCATTGTGTGCTGGAGGGACAGCTGTGCACTGACTTCCTGAGAATGATAAGGGCATTTGTTAAGATCAAGTGATAGCATTCAAAGTATCCTTCAATGTGTTTGCAGAATCTCTGCTATGACGTTTTTAAAATGTCCTCATATTCAAAACTAAATTTAATTCATATGCAACTATTGTGGATGTGTGAAATAGTAATTAAATTGTAACATTAAATGATTTAGCTATGATAATTGTTGACCTAAAACAATCCAACACGTAAAAGGTCATGACTATATGATTTGTAGTGATATTTGGGGCTGCTGAATATATTATAAAGTTGTCATCTTTTTTATTTGACCCCATCTGAATATATAGAATGTGCTTTAAAATGGAAATTATAAATTCATTGTGAAAATTTATTTTTCTAGTATTGACCTAGAATACCAGAAAAAAATATCCATATTCTTTTCCATGAGGAAGAGAATGAAAAGAGAAATAATAGATTTTTAAAAATTTAACTCATAGCAGAAGTCTTTCAAAACAGCTTCCCAGTACATGTGGCTAAGATTTTGGTTTGACACTAAAGGACCAGTAATGTCCAGTTATTGGAGTTCTAATTCTAGTTGCAATGTTTAAATTCCACTAAACTTCTCAGGAATCATTTGATATTTCTGTTTTGCAAGGACGTTTCATTATCTGAAAGGTTTGAAAGTTGGCAGTAGTCAAAGAGATCACACAAATTAAACAAACAAAAACTAAATGACCTGAAAGATGGATCTTATTATCTTCTGTTTTTAAATAATGTATAATGATTGGTGGCAGAAATAGATAAAGCAAACAGATGCAAAGCAACTTTAATTTTTTATCTTTTCTCTTTCAAGACACTGCCTGTGTCTAGTATAAACACCAGAGAATCTACTGCAGTACAAGTTAGTCATAATACTCTTTCCACTGGGGGATGGTCAGACTTAACACTGTCACTCATGAGAAGATGTCAGAGGAACATCTTTGTGCTCAGTGAAAAGTAAAAGATTTGCATATAAGGTGACACAGGTGAGGAAACAGTTCATGTTTGATGATAGAAATGTAAACACCAAGGCAAAGATGTGACTGATTTAGTTTTCTAACCATTTCACTTCAGAATTTATGCAAGTCAAATAATACAGTATAGTTTTTTACTCTGATGAAGACCTAGGTAAAAGAATAGGGCACAATTCTTTTGTGACCCTAAAGCACAGGTGCTTTTCAGAGCAGAGCGGTAGGGAAGCTTAACAAAACTCAGTTCCAAGCATTTGAAATCAGAAAAAAAAAAAAAAAAAATTGGCAATTCTGTATTTCTTCCTACCCACCCATCCCTGCCTCTACCAGCTCCTGGTGTGTTCTAGAAATCTGCTGTATGTCATATCTATGGTTAATCATTTTGGATTGTATACTTAAAAGTGTATTAAGAGAGTAGATTTTAGGTTCAGTGTTCTTACCATGATAAAAAATAATTTTAATATGATAGTCAAATTCTATCTAGCAAAATAGATTGACTGGCTGCAGTTATAAGTATATTAAAAAAGTGAGCAAAGTGTCAAAATTAATCATGCAGCAGTACAGCCCTCTATCTCAAGTGATGTATTCGAAATATACTGATGCTACCCAGTAGGTATGCAGTTTTGACACCACTTAGCTCCATCTAAAGTGGGAAGAAGTGTGATCTTCAGAAAGAAGCTTTTCAACTTTTCTCTTCCTGTATATTTGAAAATGTTCATAGTAAAATATTGGAAAACTTAAAAAATAAAGAAACAAAGATAAGAAAAAGAGCATAGTGCCTTTGCTTTCTTCTTCCATATAAACCCCATAATTTAACTCCAGGTCACTTTAACTCTAGTTTACATAATATCTCCAAAGATGCTTGTTGGAGTGGGCAATCACACTGTGTCTTCCAGACAACTCAGGTGAGCAAAGAGGAAAGAGGGATTTCCATTTTTTATGTCCATCTTTCTTTCTGCCCTAAAACTGGAGAGAAAGCAAAGATGAAAACCTAATCATCCCCAGTTTGGGGATGTATCTACAAGGCAGGTTCCCTCCTTCTTTGTCTCAGAAGACTAGCTGATACAGCTTGTTACCTTCTTTTCACCAATTTGGATCATCCAGTGTCTGTATTAATCTATATGCAAAATATCATTACACTGTTAGACTGCCAAGAGGTGTATGCACTTTTGAACTCTATGCATGAATATAAAGATATAATATGTAGCACATTTTACACTTTGTAACAACTTTATTGAAGTACAATTGAGCAATTAAAAGATTATATCTATTTAAGTTTTACAACTTAGTATATGTATGTATATATGTACACACATATACACACACATATATACACACATTCATATATACACTGTGGACCAATAACCACATAAAGCTAATTAATATATCTGTAAACTCACAGTTTCTCTGTGTGTGCATGTGTGTGTGTATGTGTATGTGATGTGTATAGAACACTTGAGATATGCTTTCTTAGCAAATTTCTAGTATACTGAACAGTATTTTTGACTACTGTCACCATGCTGTACAGTGGAACTCCAGAATGCATTCATTTGCATTACAGAAACTTGGTAAATTCTGACTAATATCTCCCAATCCTCCATCCCCCAACCTCTGGCAAGCACATTCTATTTCTGCTTCTTATATACTTTTTCTATATATACTTTTTTAGATTTCTCATATAAGTAAGTTATGTGGTGTTTGCCTATCTGTGCTTAACTTATTTTACTTAGTATAATGTTCTGCATCTAATATTCATCTAAAATCATCCCAAATGGCAGGATTTTCTTTTCTTTAGTACTAAATAATATTCCTCTTTCTCTCTCTCTCTCTCTCTGGTGTTTTACATCTTCCTAATCCATTCATTGTCAACAGAAATGTAGGTCATTCCCGTGCCTTGGCTATTATGAATAATGCTATAATTACATCAGGATCTCATGCAACTCAATAGCAAAAACACAAGTAATCCAATTTTAAAATGAGCAAAAAAAAGTATAAATAGACATTTTTTGAAAGGATGTATATAAATGGCCAACAGGCATAGGAAAAGTTGCTCAGTATCACTACTAATCAGGGAAATTCAAATCCAAACCACAATAAGATATCATCTCACATCTGTTTGAAAGACTGTTATCAAAAAGATAAAAGATAACAAGTTCTGGAGAGGATGTATTGAAAAGGAAACCCTAGTACACTGTTGGTAGAAATGTAAATTGGTACAGCTGTAATAGAAGAGAATATGGAGATTACTCAAAAAATTAAAAATAGAGCTACTTTATGATTCAGTAATCCCAATACTGGATATATATCCAAAAGAATTGAAATCAGTAACTCAAATATTTTCCACTTTTTCTGGTTTTTCAAATTTTAAATAACTTGCTTAGGTGAGCTCATGTTTTTTCTATTTTTAGCTGGTCAATATTTATTAGAAGAGAGCTGAATTTTGCATATTTACTCTTGGGTTACTATTTTAGCTAGAGTACTAGATGAAGACATCTCTGAGTAGGTGGCATTTGAACTGAATCCTGATCAGTGTGAGAGAAACAGTCATGAGCAGAGTTGAAAGAAAAAGGAATGGCAAATACAAAGGCTCTGAGGCAGGAGAGGCTTTGTGGATTGAAGGGACAAAAAATAAAGTGCATGTGGTAAAGAATGATGAACAAGGATGAGTGTGTATGCAGCATCTTGTTTGTGTGGAGCCTTGTAAAGAGTTTGGACTTTATATTTCAACAGAAAATCACTGGAAATCTTTAAGCAAGGATATGACAATATTTTTTCTTTAAATACTCTGACTTGGAAGAGAGTCTAGAAAAGAAGTCAAGATTATAAGATTATTAGAAAGTCATTTCAGTTAACCAGAAGAAAAGTGAAGAGAGCTGGTCCAGGGTGATTTCGATAGATACAATGAGATCCTATCAATGTATTTAGAATGTATTTTTAAGGTAGACCATTCTGATGGAAGAATTGGACATAGAGAAATAAGAATAGAATGATAAAGAATGACTCTAAGTTGTGGGCCTGATCAAGTTGGTGAATAACACCATTAGCTGAGATGTAGCCGAACATGAGTGGGCCAGGGTAGGGGCGAGGATAAAAGGCATGTTCGACATAGTATATCTTACATTTGAAATGACTGATACCTATCCAAGCAAACTTGCTTCCTGGATATCAACTGCAATTATCTGATGAGAGATAATGGGGACATGAACCAAAGAAGTATCAGTGGGAATTGGAAAAGTGGGCAGATTTGAAAAATATTTGAAAAAACCAATACTATACTGGACTTGGCTATTGACGGCATGTAAGGGAATTTCCTCCTTGCAGTTCTGGCTAAGAGAGGCTTACCTGATGAAATTAAACACTTGATTTGGAAGGGTGTTTGCACTGTTCCCTCCTTTCTCTGCATTTTTGAAATTGCTTTGTGAAGATCTTGTCCTTCCAACTCTAAGATCAGGGATCACTCACCAATGTACAGCAGCCTTCAGAATAATACAAGATTGGTGTCTGGGAGAAATATTCTGGAAACTATTTGGAGCTAATTTTTTCATTTTACAAATGAAATGAATACAGTCCTGAGAGGTTCACTTGTTAAAGGTCACACTCCTGCTTTCAGGAAAAGTCTGCAATGTTATTGGAAGCATTCCCCTTGTACCCTGATTCTATTAGGGGGTCATTTTCAAAGGAAATGAAGCCTTCATATGCCGTTTGTATGTCATGAAGCTGGGTCTATCCTGGAAGGAGTGTAAAGATTACTAGGGCAGGCTCCAGTCTCCAACTGTCAGCACAGGAAACTTTGCTGGGTCCCTCCAGGTCATAGGACCTTAACCTCTCTGACTCGCTCACCTTATATGTGAAACGAAGATAGTAAGTTCAATTTCATGGAGTTCTTATAAGGACTAAGTGAATAATGCCTGCCAAGCCCTTGGCCTAAGTCTGGCTCATGGAAGGTTAACAATAAATTTTAGCCATCTTTTTTATTGCTTTGGGTGATTCCTTGATATCACTTGCCTCTGTCTTATAGCATGTAGGATGTCAACATTAATAAGAAACCCAGAAGTTCATTGCTCTGGTATGAAGGGTGCATGAAAGAAGTATTTGTTAGGTGAGTTTTGAAGGAAGAAAAGAAGGAGGAGAGGGAAGGAAGAAGGGAGGGAAGGAAGGAGAGAGGATCCAATATGAAAAGATCTTTCTTATCATCTGGCCCACGTACTGATATGTGGAAATGTATCAGGTATTTTTTTATTTGTTCTAATTAATTACACATGACAGTAGAATGCATTTTGACACATCATACATAAAAGGAATATAATTTCTCATTCTTCTGGTTGTACATGATGTAGAATCACACCAGTTATGTAGTCATATATGTACATGGGGTAATAATATCACATTCATTCTACTATCATTCCTACCTCCATACCCCCTCCTCTCCCTTCATTCCCCCCTACCTAATACAAAGTACCTCTATTCTCCCCTATATCCTTCCCCCATTGTGAATTAGCATCCACATATCAGAGAAAACATACAGCCTTTGGTTTGAGGGTATTGGTTTATTTCACTTAGCATGATGGTCTCCAGCTCCATCCATTTAACAGCAAATGCCATAATTTCATTTTTCTTTAAGGCTGAGTAATATTCCATTGTGTATATATACTGAATTTTCTTTATCCATTCACCAGTTGAAGAACACCTAGGTTGGTTCTATAGCTTAGCTATTGTGAGTTGAGCTGCTATAAACATTGATGTAGCTGCATCACTGCATTATAGCAGGTATTTTTATTATGAATGTTACCCCTTTTCTGCTCTGTAAAATATTCAGCCTGTTACCAGAGAATAGGAAAGGTAGAGAAAGACGTTGTATCTCTGTGTTTTAAGCAGGGCAAATGCTGTCAGGGGTTTGCTGTTGTTTCCAATGCTAAAATCAGTTCCTGAATTTCTCAGGTTATACCTACCAGATATCCATGTGGGCCAGTCACAGGTTATAGAGAGGACAGAGACAAGGTGCTCTCCTTCCATGAAGTTGCATGAGGTAGAGACAATTAACAAAAAGATTTACTGAAGCACAGAAGCTTCAGTAGGCTGAGTGATGTAAGGATCAGCAGCATGGACTCTATGGTCAGAGCACCAGAGTTTGGATCAAGCCCTGGGCAACTTTGTGACCTTGACAAATTAGCAACCTCTCTGAGACACAATCCTCACCTATAAAGTAGGGACAGTGATAATACTTAAGGAAGAAATAGGGTTAAGGAACAAATAAGTTGATACGTGTTAGAGACTTGACCTGGCATGCAGTTCACTCCTGTACCACTGCCTGACTCCCAGTGAGGATGGCCACTCTGAACGCTGAGCTATGAAATCCTCCAGTTCAGATCTTGAAGAAGGAATGGGACTTTTTCAAACAGAAGGGAAAGAGCCAGCTCTTCCAGGCTTGTGAAGAGATGAATGTGGCCTACCCGAGGGACTTCCAGAACTGGTAGAAGAGTGTTGAATTATTCAGGTAAGCAAAGATCCTATTTTAGTGAGCACTGGATACAGAGTTAGACTGACTCCTGTCATAATGAGAAGTAAATATAGTTTTTTGAAGATGATACTAGCATGGGCAAGGCAATTCTTAAACAATTGATTTGTTAACTCAAGATGAGGATAAAGACTGAAATCCATGGTCTCAGGTTGGAGGCAGTTGCAAAACCATCTGGGCTTTAGGGTACTAAAAACTTTAGTTGGAATGTTGTCAACATAGAAAAAAGAATGAGCATGAGCTATAAAAAGAACAAATCAAAAGGTGACCATATGAAGCAAGTATGGGGAAGAGATGCCTGGGAGATGTCAAGGTCGCACGCTTGAATGGCAGGAAGAACTGTCTCTGTAATAGATACTCATGTAAGCTCAGAGGGATGGATGGTTTGGGGAAAAGAATTGTGAGCTTCATTCAAGTATCTCTGCACTTGATCCAACAATAGACCCATGTGGACGCTAGAAATCAGAGAAGGAAAATTGAAGTTCAAGAGAGGCTAAGGCTAAAACTAAGGAGATAAATATATACATACATACATATGTACCAGGCCATATATATCAATGTCCAGGAAAGCACTATGGGGGAGGTTAATAAATACAACATAAATAGGAAAAACATGGTGACTTCTTGCTCATGAAGAACTTCTTGTTTTGGGAGATGGGGTACTAGGGATTGAACTCAGGAACATCCAAACACTGAGCCACATCCGCAACCTTATTTTGTATTTTATTTAGAGACAGAGTCTCACTCAGTTGCTTAGGGCCTCACTCTTGCAGAGGCTGGCCTTGAACCCACCATTCTCCTGACTCAGACTCCCCAGCCGCTGGGGATTACAGATGTGCACCACCATACCCGGCTAGAACGTCTTTACTTATGGTCCTATTTCATAGAATTTCAAAGCTGCATTGGACATTAAGACATCTTGTAAAGGAGGGAATGAAGGCTCAGAGAAGCTAAGTGAATGGGTTTTCCACCAAGTAGCAGAGAATCAGGCCTGGGGCTCAGGCCTCGGACCCTTTTCAGTTTTATTCTCATTTAGCGGCTGCCAGTTGGACTGGTTCTGCTCTTAGACACTCCTGGATGGGATTTGCTTTGCACTCTATTTTATGCAGAGCATGCTACAGAGTGCTTCCTCTCTGCAAAGGGAGCCTGGCAGGAGCGCCAGTGCACTCTGCTGCTGGCAGAGCACAGGCCTTCCTCCTTATAACAGAGTGGCTTTATTCAGGATGCCCTGTAAAGGAGCACTTGTCACAACTACTGATACTGGATCTCCCCCTACTTGTCTCTAATTTGTATTTTCTTTCAGTTGGTTAACTAATTCTGCAGTTTTCATATATAAACCATCTATCACATACTCTGCTTTTTTACTCATGTGAATTAATTGATTCATTGTTTATAATCTCCTTCCAAAAAAATATTCAGGCAGGATACAGTTTTATATGAGGGATTCTTTAAATCTCTGTACTGCCACATGTACTGCCATATGATGGCAATAATAACTAAATCAGTGAAAAATAAACAGCTATTTTTGTAAGTGCATAAAATTGATGCTCCATGTACAAACATTTTGAACAATTGAACATAATTTGATTGAAGGGCTAGTTGTTTGAGATCTTAACCTTTTTATGAATTCCTTATGAAGCCATAGAAATCTCAATACTTTTCCAATTTTCTTCTCAAAGGAAATAACTTGGAAAATGCCAAGGAAAGAAACAGAAAGCATTTAGCATAAGCTGAAATCATTAATACTTAATGGGAAAACATAACAATCTACTGTGAGGCAAAACAGCTACTATAAAACCATCCCTTCTGGGAGACTAGAAAGTTCTTCAAAACTGGGGCTTAAATAGTCTCACCCACAGAACGACTTGACAGAAGTAGAAAGAGTAAAACCCAAGGATTAGGACAAGGTGGATGGAGAGCAATTCAGATGTTATATATTGTCTGCTGATGAGGTGAGCTGACTTCTCAGGATTTCTTCAATTTCAAAACTACAAAAACCAGTTCTGTTGTTGCCATCAGTAGACAAAATTTGCTTTCTGAAACCTCTTTTGTTTTGAACCAATGAGGTATGAAGTCAAGAAATACCTGGGATAACTCAATGAAAGCACAAGTACAGGGCTTTCCTCTTGCAGATGTGTATGACAATCTCATCTCTTTCTGAGTTCTTCTCGCTTTGGTCATTCTGTTCTATTGCTGATTAATCTTCAGCTGTCCCTTGGGACAGCCCCTTTCTGGGCTCTAGCCCACTGCAGTCACCTCTACCTTGAGGTATAATGGAATAGGAAGAAAGAATACTCGACTGGAGTCAAATTCTAGTTCCACCTCTAGTTTTGCAGGCTGGGGCAAGATACCTAAACTCACTCTCTTCTTTCTGTCTTCCATCTTAATTTTTTTTATTTTAATATTATCTGAGTGACATAGCCACAAAGCAGCAAATACAACAGAAGTTCTTTTTGCTGGCCATCTCTTAAGTGATTTCCCTGAAGCCCTTTTTCTCTTCCCCCGATGTAACCTGTTGACTATTACTTACAGCCCCCCAACACAGGGTACCCTTGAGCCCACTGTAAACTGAACCCACCTGTGGAGAGATGTATGTGGACTAAGAACCTGTTGTGTTGGGTCCCCGATCTGCTGTGCCAATTGTACTCATTCACATAGGAATTCAACTCAATTATACATTAAGTAAACCAATGACATATGGGTATAATAAAAGAGAATTGCTGTTTCTGTGAATTGGTTTTGAAAATTCTCTATAGAGTTGAATTAGTAAAAGCTATAGAATTAGATGTGAGTAAAATATTGGGGGAAAGAAAACTTTAGATCTAAGGGAATTTTACTTTTTGCCTGCAAGTTGTTAATTCACTTTAATGTTAATGAAATTGGAAAATATGGAAGACGATTGTGAGTTTGATTTATGTAAGGAAGTGCAGATCTGGAAACATGTAGCTATATTCCATACACAGAAATCCTGGTAGTATTCCTATGAGATTCTTATGATATTAGATTAGATAAGGGTCACAAAGTACTCAGCAGCACGTCTAGTATTTCATAAGCATTCAGGACCTGTTAGCTGTTATTGTGGCTATTATTGATTTAATAATTGTGCATCTAGGCAATTTTAAAAGAAGAGAGGGAAAAGTAATGTTAGATCAAATCAATATTTCAAAAGAAAATACTGGGATGAACTTTTAAATCCAGCAACTAAATATTAGACCGCAAGAGGCCTACATTTCACAGTGGTTTTTTTTTATTTTTTTATTTTTACATCTAAATATCTGTGTGTAAAATCTAGAGGCTATTGATAATCAGATTGCTGCAAGATTTAGCTGGGAAAAAAAGTGATTCATTATTGAGAACAGGCGTTGGCAATCCAAATGTAATCCTGTTTCAATTTTAACAAATTGCCACATGGCCTTAGGAAGCTGTCTAACCTTTTTCTATCTTTGTATTCTTTATTAGGAAAGGATGATGATAAGCCAGTTGGTTTTTTGGTTTTTTTTTCCAGTGCTAGAGATCAAATCCAGAGCATCATGTGTGCTAGGCAAATGCTCCTCTGAGCTACACTCCCAGCCCTGATAAACAACTTTATTAATTTATCATGTGGCCAGAAGAATTACTTCAATTTCTTCTGAGAAAAGTACATATGATCCAATTTGTGTTCTTACTGGTGGTTGAGCTCTACCTGGCTCATTGTACTATTCCAGATGCAAGAAGCTCTCCAACCCTCAGGATAAGGATCAGTGAAATGCTAATTTTTTTAAAAAAAAATTGATTTTCCATCAAATCTCTAGGCCCATTCACTTATTAGATTGTTTATGCCAAGTTTCAACATGTGAAATGTGCTTCACCACAGAAAATGAAAATGACTCAGATTAAAGGAATAGAATAAAAAGGAAAGATCCTGTTTCAATGGATTGTCTGTGCCCCTAAATAAGTCTTAATTCCATAATCAAACATGTAAACACAATGTAAGAACATGTGTACTAGATGCAATGTTTAAGCTGTTATTAATTTTAGCTGCTCTGGTGAAACCCAATTAATTTCTATTATGTAAAGCAAAGCCCCAATTCTGACACTGAAAGTCAGGTTCCCAGTTGTTCATAGATGAACATTCAATTATTTAATTTATGATCATGTACCTAGTAAGTCAGTCCATACAACCATCCTATAGGTAATTATTACCTTAAAATATAAATAGGAATAACAATGGCTTAGAAAATATAGTATGGACAAAGCCTCTGAAGAGCTGTACACTCTATTAATATGGGGAGGTGGGAGAGAATACTTCTTAAAAGACAATTTATGAAAGCTCTTCTGTCTTTTTATCAGATCTTTAAAGTATTAGTTCTCTCAGAAATGTAATTTAATTCAACCCATATTTATGCATGATACTCACCTAGGTTTGGAGAAGTTATAAAGAGGAATAAAACTGGGTCATCCCTGTGTTCAATAAGTTTGCTACATAAAGTGGGAGACAGGCCTTTAATATACTTCAATCTGTTATGTGTGGAGAGCCAAACTAGATCAGGAAAGAGTATCCAACATCTGCACGTACTGTCATTACGATGTCCAAATGTCAGGCTTTCAGACATGCTTAAGCAATTGGCAATTGACCTTGCATAGCCTTTATCTTTGAGATATAACCCAGAGGAGGAAAGCACCTGTCATGTCCACATTTTTAAAGGAAATGATTTGATCATTATAAGCCAGATAGTTTAAAAGCAATACCTGATGAGAACAATCCATCATACAATCAATAAGCAACTTAGCAAATATCGTAAGAGATAAAGAAGCGGATGCATTTGACTTTCTGAGTAGCTGTTTTTCAGTAGCAGTTTAATTTCCTTCCATGATTAAGAGGTAGACCACATAAATATCAGATACAATCAGTTTCAGATGGAGGAAGATTTGGGGTTCTAGCCTAAACAATATTCGTATCGCTAAGCCAGGAAAGTGTGACCTTATTCATGCTACTGTTACATGAGTGAACAGGTAAATAGAGAGTTGCAATTACATTAGAGTGGGTTGGAGTGGTGGATTACATATCAAGTTCCAACCCATGGGGATCCGTTGTACTGAAAGACCTATCATTTATTGATGAGCTATATAAATGACTTATAAACACCTTCATCTGAAATGCAGAAATTACTAAATCAAGTAGAGCTGCTCAGACTGTATACTAGGCAATTCAAAACAATCCAATTCAAAATGCCCTTGGATGTATTTTTTTTTAAATCATTCTAATAACAGAAGAACATTTCATTGATACTTGTATAATCTGGTATATTTTTGCATAAGTGAAATTTGGTGAAAACTGATTAAAAAGACAAGAGCCAAGAAGACTTTGCTCTCAATTCGGGTTAGAAAAGCAATGCCATAAATGAATTGCCACTGACAGTAGGTTATTTAAAATAGAGCAGGATGGAAGCACAGAGAATTAATATTCCTACCATTGCTTAGGCCACACTACTCTTGCGTGCTTGTTCAAGTATTAATCAACACATTTCAAAAGACATTTTTTAAAAAGCATCCAAATCAATTGCATTTCTATACATTAATGATAAACCTTCTGAAAGAGAAATTAGGAAAACTATCCTATTCACAATAGACTCAAAAAAAAATATTTGGGATTTAATTTAACAAAAGAAGTGAAAGACCTCTACAATGAAAACTACAGGACATTAAAGAAAGAAATTGTACAAGACCTTAGAAGATGGAAAAATCTCCCATGCTCTTGGATAGGCAGAATCAATATTGTCAAAATGGTCATACTACCCAAAGTGCTATATAGATTCAATGTGATTCCAATTAAAATCACAACATCATTCCTTACAGAAATAGAAAAGGCAATCATGAAATTCATTTGGAAGAATAAGAGACCCAAAATAGCCAAAGCAATCCTAAGCAAGAAGAGTGAAGCAGGAGGCATCACAATACCAGACCTTAAACTATACTACAAAGCTATAGTAACAAAAACTGCATGGTATTGGCACCAAAATAGACATGTAGACCAATGTTACAGAATAGAAGACACAGAGACAAACCCACTTAAATACAGTTATCTTATACTAGACAAAGATGCCAAACATGTACATTGGAGAAAAAGATAGCCTCTTCAACAAATGATGCTGGGAAAACTGGAAATCCATATGCAGCAAAATGAAACTAAGCCACTATCTCTCACCATGCACAAAATTCAACTCAAAGTGGATCAAGGACCTTGATTCAGTGCCTAATAGAAGAAAATGTAGGCCCAAATCTTCATCATGTTGGCTTAGGACCTTACTTCTTTAACAAGACTCCTATAGAGCAAGAAGTAAAATCAATCAATCAAGGATGGATTCAAACGAAAAAGCTTCTTCTCAGTGAAAGGAACAATGAATAGAGAACTTACATTCTGGGAACAAATTTTTGCCATGTGTACATCAGATAGAGCACTAATCTTCAGGATATATATAAAGAACTCAAAGAACTTAACACCAAAAAAACAAACAACCCCATCAATAAATGGACTAAGGAGCTGAACATACACTTCTCAGAAGATATACAATCGATTAACAGACATATGAAAAAATGTTCAACATCTTTAGCAATTAGAGAAATGCAAATCAAAACTACTCTAAGATTTCATGTCACCCCAGTCAGAATGGCAGTTATCAAAAATACAAACAACAATAAGTGTTGCCGAGGTTTTGGGGGAAAAGGCACCCTTATACATTGCTGGTAGGACTGCAAATTGGTACAGCTAATCTGGAAAGCAATATGGAGATTCCTTAGAAAACTTGGAATGGAACCACCATTTGATCCAGCTATCCTATTCCTCAGTCTATACCCAAAAGACTTAAAAACAGCATACTACAGTGACACTTCAATGTTTACAGCAGCTCAATTCACAATAGCTAAACTGTGGAACCAACCTAGATGCCCTTTGATAGATGACTGGATAAAGAAACTGTGGTATATATACACAATGCAATATTACTCAACAATAAAAGAATAAAATTATGGCATTTGCAGGTAAATGGATGGAGTTGGAGAATATCATGCTAAGCAAAGTAAGCCAATCCCAAAAAACCAAATGCCAAATGTTCTCTCTGATAAGTGGATGCTGACCCATAATGGGAGAGGGGACACAGGAAGAATGGAGGAAATTTGGTCAAAGGGGAAGGGGAGAGGGGACATGGGATCAGCAAAGATGGTGGAATAAGATGGACCTCATAGCCCTAGCCTCATGTATGACTGCATATATGATGTGATTCTACATCACGTACAACCAGAGAAATGAAAAGTTGTGCTCCATTTGTGTACAATGAATCAAAACGCATTCTGCTATCAGGTATACCTAAGTAGAATAAATAAATAAATAAATAGATAAGCTAACTTTGGTGAAAAAAACATAATATATATGTATTAAGGATGTAATATTTATATTTACATAGTTTGGCACGTGATATATGTTATAATTAAATATGTAAAATATTATGTGGTATATTATGTAGTATATATTATTATAGCTTATTAATTCTACGTTTATATGTTATCTAAGGAAGAATTGGAATTGTGAAACCAAAAAAGCCAAACACTGCTCATGTAATTACCTGCTTACAGCTCCATAGAATTGTTCTCAGCATGAGCAGAGGCCCACCTCTCCCGATAGATGACTGACCAAAGAGAAATATAGTATGTTCATCTGGACCACTTCATCTGGCAGAAGACCTTTCTTGATCCTCAGGATGAACAAAACTTTTGCTTTTACTACAGAATAAACTACCATTACATCTAGATAATGTAAATATCCTCGGATTGCTTACCTCAGAGCCCTGTTTTTGCATCCTGGATTTCCTCTACTCTTTCAGTCTTCCAAACTAAGATATCCAAGATGGGCCACTGATCCCCAGGACTAGGAGAAGTACATAGCATATCTACCCTAAGTATCAATGTCATCCAAAGACATGTATCCTAAGTATACAATTTTACACAGAGATTTCAAGTGGAAAATATAATTGCATATTAACATACTAATACATTAATTGAGCCAAATGCTAAGAATAGAGGGAAATCATTCTTTGTGGGACGGCCATTTTCCAACTGCACCCACCCCAACTTCCCAAGCTCCCTCTCCCTGGAGCAGAGAGTACAGGCACAAAACCATCATTTGGGTGACAAAATTGAAAAGTAATGGCCAAGTTTGCTAATAAGTGACTCCAAGCCTGTCACCTCTTCCTTAGCCCGGAAACACAGGGGATGGCATATTTAATTTCATGACCCTCACCTTCCCTATGACTGTCCTTGTTACAATAAAATATTAGAGGCTTTGAGGCTTCTTTGTGTAGAAAGCTTTGTACATGTCTGGATGTGATGGTACTATGAATTTCCTTTTTCTTCTTTTCCAGGATGGGATCCAATAAATTACTTGCAGCCTGCACCCAGAATCAGTGAGTAACCTCCTCATAATGTTTGAGTCTTGGCCACTAACAGATAAGCAAAGCAGCAAGTAGACTATCTGAAAATCTCAGCATTACGTCTAAGTGCCTGTTCTGGTGTTGATTACCATCACCAGAAGGCACAACCCAGGTGGCTCTGTTGCAGTGTATAAAGTGTCAGAGAATGGGAAGAGAAGCAAACAGACCATGACCCATGCCCTCAGGGAATTTATAAAGGAAACCAAAGCCTTCAAAGACAGATTTCTCTTATATCTAGTTTGGTGAATAAAGAATATCTTATTTGGAAAAGTTTACATTTTTTTCCATTTTTATTTTGAAAGCATTTACCACTTCTGCCTGGGAAATTGGACTATATTCTTTAGCTTCCAAAGTCCCTTCCTTTATAAATATAATAAGACCTTCTTAATTCAGATATTGCTAATGAACAATTTTTGATGCATTGTTCTAGACTAAGCTGAAATATATTGTTGAATGGTCTGCAAAGAATGGCTATGCTAAGCACAATAGAGAGAACTCCTGTTAACCCATGCAAAAAGAGCTCATTGTTTTCATGATTCTACATACAGTGGTCTTTAGGCAAACACATTCAGCTATAAAATAAGGATCCATGTCATTAAGTAGATGTCTCCTTAGACAGGCTTTATTGGCAGATCATAGTATTGAAGGTAATAAAACTGCATTGCTTTCAATAAATTCTGACTTTCCTAATGCAGTCTAGCTTTCCCTCCCTACCTTGCCAAATTTGTTATTTCAATCAGACAAAGTTTACTATTGTGTAATTTGTGAATATAAACATTTATCAACAGAAAAGAATTGATTCCTATCATTTCATTTGAAAATTAATAAACAGAAATTTTAAGTTTTAGGATGCTTTTCTGTAACAGGTCACAGGATGGTGTTAGTACATTTACTTTCACATAAAAAATGATATACCATTCCATTGCCTTTTTCATGATTTCATACAGCAAGTTTTTTGGTTTTTTTGTTTTCTTTTGTTTTGTTTTGTTTTGTTTTCATCTAAACTCAATATTTTCACAAAGCAAGCAAGACCAATTTCCAGTACAACAGCAGATTTGAAGTGAGGAAAAATATCAGACTATGCCCTCCTTGGGGCATGTTGAAAAATTGGAGTGGTAACTGAGTCACCTTTCATTTCCTTATTCCTTTATTCATTCAACAAACACTAAGACATGGGCCATGCTTAGTGCATCTAGGGCAGTAAAGATAAATAAAATTATCTTCTTGTGTTTACCATGTTGGCTGCTTTTAAGCTAACAAAGAGATGGAGACAAATAATTTTCCCATATGATAAGTGACATGTTATCCCAATTAGCAAAGTGCTTTGGGAACACAGAAACCACATCACTAAATCTGACTAGACAAATTGGGGAAATATTCATAGTAGGTATAACACTTAGCTGAATGAATAGAATTCCTACAAGTAGAGAAAGGAAGGACAGCTTTTCTGGAAGTACAAGTAAAAGCAGAGAAATGTAGAAAAGCATAGAAAGCTCCAGAAAAATAGAGCACACTGGAAGTTGGTGGTAGAGAGCTGGTGGATGAGAGTGGTATATGGTATGTAAAAAGATATATGATCAAGAAAGGATGCTTTTTAAGGGTTTCAAAATGACCACTGGAGTTCAGAGAGAAATATTGGAGAGTCATCTGCACAGAGTTGAAATGTAAAGACATTGAATAAATGAGACCACTCGAGGAGGGACAGAGAACTTTCAGGAAAACAGTATGAAACAAGTTTCTCCTTGAGACAGGAGCAAGAGGAAGATTTTTAAAAAAGATAAACTTGAAGGTGGATGCAAAGAAATCTCAGGAAATTTATGTCTGAGACTTTCTATTTTCTTTCCATTGTATGGTTGGAGAAGCATGGGTTGTAGAACAGGAAGACAGCAGTTTGAAAACTAGTTCTGCCACCCATGATCCACGGGACGTGGGCAGGTCATACAATCTCTCCAGATGTCAATGTCACCGTGCATAAAATGGACACAATAATAATGATGAGTTGGAGAATTTTATAATCATATGAAAACACTTCAAAAACTATAAAACACTATGCTGAGAAGCAGCCAGAGTGGCCAGAACACTGTTGGGTTACCTTGCTGAGCTCTTGTGTATGAAACAGGGATAACAGTGCATAGATAACAGAGGTTCCTGAGAGCATGAAAGAGGTGTGTCCTGAGTGTGCACATAAAAAGTGCTCTTGAGGTAGAGCTGTAGGACTGTTTATCTTCTGTGAATATGAGCTTGTTTCTGGGGAAAGAGGGAAAAAAATCACAACGAGAAATGAAAAGAAGAGGATATGTCTCAATGTTTTTAAGCAGAATTAAGAGCCCATTTTTAAAATATGACTTTGCATATTATGGCCATACCTATATGCTCTGAAACAGCCACAATGGGTAATCAGATAATCTGGGCTTGGAGGAAATCAAAGCAGGTACACTAGTGCCTAAGGGCTAGTACTTTTGAAAGGGAAATTGGAAATGCTGGTCAATGCAGATCCCAGAAATTCAGAGGCCTTGTACTCAAGAGTTGGTGACCTGTCCTCAACACTGGTTTGGCTGAATGATGCCTTTTCTGTTCAGCGTCAGCAGCCTATGATCCTAAGATTCTTGTCATTGTCAAAAAAGTGAGTAGCTTACTCTAAAGGTAGAGTTTCTAGATTTCCCTAAGGTCACATGTTCTCAACTATCAGCTAAACTCCAGCCACAGGCCTACTTCTCAGAGTAGGTCAGTGGTTGGCAAGACCTCCGCCTGGCCTTCCTGTCTTCCCATATCCCACCCTTGGCTCAGAGCCCCGACTTCAACCTCCCCTTGCACTTGAGCTTGAGTTCTCTAGCACATGGTTTCCCATCTCCTCTGGAATAGAAAAGTACAATTTGAGACAAGTTCAAAGCATGCAGCTGCCTGCTACCTGCTCGTCAGACTTTCACACCAATTCTAAACCTCAGCATAGGATCTGCAGTTTGCGATACACAGAACTGCACTGCCTCCCACACTTGGACGTGGGTTATCTCACCAGCCACTAGGAAAATATCCTGTGTCCTCTTAAAATGCTTAGTGAGCCTTGGGGATCCCAAGCAAGGTCTGCCAAGATCTGTCTTGATAGTCACTAAACTTTCCTCAGAGGGAGATTTGAATTGCTAGGGCTCTCATCCTTAATTTGCCAAATGGCAGTAATAAAGAAAGTATAGACTAAATCTTGCACATTATTGACTCCTATTTTAATTAATGTAAAACATATTCCTCATTTGGGAACCTGGTTGACTCATTCCGTCAGTGATTATTCATGAAAGATGAATGCAAGGTGCTAGCAACTATTCAAGACCTTTGAAGAAAATGAATATGAGCATCTTCTATGAATAATATTTGCAACATTAGGAAAAACCTGTCAAATTCAGACGAAATTCTAGGTTTCTGTGAAACTATGACTCCAGAGATTAATTAGAAGTTGGGAGAGCCCAGAGCTTTTTCTTTTCTCTCCTTAATCCCTAAGTCAACTATTCTCTCTGTCTCAACATGAAGCACATGAAATTCACCTCCAAGCTCTCTACTTCCTGTGCATGACTTCAGTTGACTGGAGTGACCTGCTAATGTGTAGCTTGCCCCAGGACACCTCCACATCCACTCCTCACATGTGGAACTTCTCTACATGGTCTAAGCCACACACAATGCAAGTACATCTCTGCTTTCCCCAGAGAAGGAACCCATGATATCTCACCTCATGTGGTTCCAGACAGGATATTTTCCCTCCATCCCATAAGTGCACATCAGTCTTCTTTTGAATGTGCTTTGGAATCTCCCATCTCTCGCCAGCCAGACCCCAGTGCCCCCTGCAATTTCCATCTCATCCCTGCCTGCTTTCTCTGCAGTCTTCATTTGAGACCCACTGAAGAAAGCTGCTCATCTCTACTGAAAGCCCGCACAAAAGGGGACATCTCTGTTTCATTTCTTTGGTCAACCACACTTTACTTCTCTTTCTTCGTTAATCAGCATGTCTCCCATTTCTGAGTTCTTCATAGATTTTCTCTTTACTTTCACTTCTTTTTACCCTTCACATATCTCACAGGTTTGACTGACTCTTGGGATTGTCTTCTGTCAGTTTCCCATTTAGTTGGAAGGACATGAGACACATCCATTCAGTGCAAACTCAAAATTAGGACTATATGGTGGCATTTCCGTTACATTTTTCTCATTGTTCTTTAAAAATCCTTCGCTACGTATTGAAACAGCTTTAATTTGGGCCAATCCCATGAGTCACTGACAGCCAGAAAATGGCCCAGACTGTAACATCTCAGATTTGGGGAATCTTGAGAAAAAGTAGGCAGAATCTAAAACTTGAATCTTCTGCTCTAGATTCTATGCTTCCCTAGGATAGAGAGTCAGGGGGAAATTGCTTCTATTTAATGAACAGAGAGTAATTCAGAATCATTTCTTAGAGCTAATGAACTGAGAAATGTTCCTTGGAATTTCATGAAGAAAATCTTCCGGCAGGGTTTATATACCAGCCAAAGGATACACATATTCAAGAGGAATACCCTTTTACATGTTGATAGCAGACTATACTCTGCCCAAGGAGAAGCCTGCTTTGTGCACAAGTTGCAGGGGTGTGAGACTTTAAGGAAGGAGACACTCCTCTCCAGCTACTGCAGTTGCACACTCAGAGTGAGTTGTGCGTGTGCCTTAGAGCTTAGCATCAAGTAGGAGCATTCTCCTAGGTACAGTTCCTGGAAGGAACAGTTGTCTGCCTGTACTCAATGTTCTTGGTGCTCATTAAACTCAAGCTGAAGGAAGCACAGCCAGCAGTGATGAGTGCTGCAGGTTGTAGAGATGTGTGTCCTACACCTGAGTCTATATTCCATTTCACAAAAAGGAGCTGAAGTGCTAGAATCAAGGTTGGGTTGTTTTACAGCGTGCAGGTAAAGAGGGCAGTTACCCATCCTAATGTAAGGGTCGCTGGCAGCTCTGTTCTTCCTTCCACATGCCTTAGGGCATGCCTCCCGTTGTCAGCCGGAACATCCTTCTCTGTAAATCCAGGATTACCAAAACTGGTAGGAATGGATAGTTAGACTTTTCTACAGCCTTCCTGAGCTTATGTGAGAATTAAGCCTTACAAATCTTGTAAGATTGCATGAACATGATATTTTTTTAAATGAAGCCTAAACCTTAAGATTCGTGACCTCCAGATCTCAGCTGACAAGCCTCAGATTTGCAGGGGGACAGGAGTCCTCCTTGCTGGCCTCCCCCCTCTCAGGACCACTGTAGCTATTCACACAGCTTGTAAATTCTGCACAAACAGATACTGTCATTCTCACGTCCAGAACAATAAACCCCGGAGTTGTTAGGGTCTATTTTTTCTTTTGTAGGGGAAGGGGTTGTAGATTTTTATTCTTGTATGGAAATAATTAACAAAGAAAATGTGGCACCCCACAGTTAATTTGGCTGTTCTTTTAAATGTTTTCCTGGTACCTGAATTATACAGACATATTATTTTAATAAGCTGATCTGCAAGGGTTTTTCCCCTTCTCATTGAGGTTCGAAGTAATCTAGAGGGTCAAGGTTTCCAATCTTTTTCTCTTTCATTAAAATGATCTGTCATTTCCATTGTGGCTACACCCAAAAGTCAATTTTTTTTTTTCATTTTGTTAAAGTGCCCTACAGAGTAATTCAGTGGTGAGAAAGACAGAATTCTTCTCAAAGTGTAACTACTCCCCTTGCTGGAATGAAATGGCAATGACATTCATCTTTGGAAATAGAATCCTGATGCAGGCCAAGCCTTTTTCACTTTTTGTTTTTTTATAATTCTTTGTTCTTGAACATAGCACTAAATTGAGACAGTTTAATGACACTGGATACATTCATGTTATCATCATCGTATTTTGAATATCAGGTAGGCTAAATTTATGGAATAGTGCATAAGATATTTTTTAAGGTTTCCTATGCCTAAAAAGTAAGAAAATATTACAAATGGTATTTAATGATAAAATTCTTTCATAAATAATAGAATTGCTTAATTTGTTAATTGAGGTATAATTTATATACAATAAAATGCAGAAATCTTCAATGTTCAATCCAATGAGTTTTGGTATCTATATAATAGCCACACAAATTAAGGAGTTGAATCTTACAAACTAAATAGTTCTCTCATCCCTCTTTCCAGTCAATTCCCATACCAGATCTACCACCTTCCTTCCTCTACACCCTTCATCTCCTCAATGGCCAGACAACCACTTTCTTATTTCTGTCTCCATAGTTTAGTTTGGCCTATTTTGAATCTTGGACATCATATCAATGAAGTCATACAGCACATGCTTTATAAAGGCTTCTTTCACGTGTTATAATCTTTTTGAAACTACTGCACATATCAATAGTTCATTCCTTTCTATTGCAGCAGAATATTCCATTGCATGACTATACTATTCCATTGTCTAGACTATAGTTATTTACCAATTATTTTGACTTTGGCCTTTGAGTTGTTCCTCTTGTAGGGCTATGATGAATAAGTAAGACCATATTCACATTTTGGTACACTTTTGTTTATACATATGTTTTCATTTCTGTTGGATAAATGCCAAGAAGTAGAATTGCTAGATCACAAGGTTAATGTTTAACTGTGTAAGAAACTACCCAACCTCTCACCAGCAGCATTGAAAGTTCCAGAAGCTCTTCATCCACACTAACAGTGGATATAAAATTGTACCTTGTATGATTTCAATTTGCATATCTCCAAGGCTGTCGGTTCATCTTTTTGTGTGTTTATTGCCCACTTGTATACCTTCTTTGGTGCAAAGTATATTCAACTTTTCTCTCATTTTTGTTGAAAATGAAAAATAGGTCAATTGTCTACTGTTGATGTCAAGAGTCCTTACATTCTTGGCCTGGGGATATAGCTCAGTTGGTATATTGCATGCACAAGGCCCTGGGTTCAACCTCCAGCACCACAACAAAAGAAAAAAAAGAGTCTTTATATTCTGGATGTAAGTATTTTGTCAGATACATTCATTGTAAATATTTCAGTTTGTGGTTTGCCTCGTCACTTCATGAAAGTGCCTCTCCATAAGCAGAAATTTGAAGTTAGATATAAAACAATGATTTCTTTTTTTTCTCTTTTGTGGTTCATGCCTTTCAGTGTCCAAAGAAATCTTTGTCTGCCTGAGGTTGTGAAGTTATTCTGCTACTGAAAAAGTGGTGATAGGAACTTTTTTAAATTTGCAATAAAAATGAAGACCGTTCTCAGTCAGATAAAGAGGCATGTTTATAATAGCTAAAGCACAGGACTCTTTCTATTCTTTTATAAATTTGTGATTGCTTCTTAATTTTCAAATGCCTTCTTAATTCATCCTTCTTTCTTCTAAGAAATAGAAGGTAGTAATAGAAACTTAAGTGTTCTGAGAACTGTTAGGCTTAAAGCCCTTGGAAGGCTCAATGTGAGATTTGAATGCCCTATGTATGATAATGACTTTAGATAATGATCTTTATGTCACGAGTGATTTTATAGCATTATTCATTGTTCTTCAACAATGACCTCAATTCCAGAGAGACAGATCAGGCTATTTGTATCCTCTATCCTCACCTCTGCAGCAAGAGAATGAGAGCGAATTATCAAATAGCTTAATAATATCATTTATTGCATATATTGATTTAGATATGTGAAATCTTTAATATCTTAAAATATAAACCCCAAATACATTTATATATACATACACACCTCTCTATATATATTATGTATATGTATATATGTGTGTGTGTATGTGTGTGTGTATATATATATATATAGAGAGAGAGAGAGAGAGAGAGAGAGAGAGAGAGAGAGAGAGAGAGAAACAGATACAAAGGAATATAAAAGAACCTCATCACCTTCACTAAACTGATGCTCTGACATCACCAGAGCTTAGAAAAGCTCTAATAAGCCAGGCACGGTGGCACATGCCTGTAATCCCAGAGGCTCAGGAGGCTGAGGCAGAAGGATTGAGAGTTCAAAGGCAGCTCCAGCAAAAGTGAGGCACTAAGCAACTCAGTGAGACTCTATCTCTAAACAAAATTCAAAATAGGGCTGAGGATGTGGCTCAGTGGTCCAGTGCCCCTGGGTTCAATATCTATCCCCAAAAAGAACTCTAACAAAATTTATTCCTTTAACTATTGTTTATTGACTCATACTGTGTGCTAGACACTGGATATAGGGTTGCAAACAAATGATCAGGTGTGTGACCTCTGGGAGCTTACTTCCTAAGGGGAAGAGAGTTAGTCAAATAACAAAGGAAATGTTACAGATTTCATTTGATGCTCTACAGGGATTATTGCAGGGTGCTATAAAGACAAGACAGGGAAGACCTCTTTCAGGGAGCAGGTGGCAGCTAATGAGAGACTTGGATTGAGAAGCACCCAGCCAGGCAACAGGTGGAGAAGCACACTCAAAAAAGCAGAAATGGTGAGACCCTTAGATAGGCAAGTGCCACATGTTCCAGGGCAAGATGACAGGGTACAGTGAGTGGAGGAAAACGGCAAAGCAGATAGGGGGAGGCAACAGCAGGATCACTGTAGGGCCTTGTCAGCCATGCCCAGGAGAGATGATAAAGACAATTCTGCTCTAGGGAGTTCAGAAGAAAAGCCCATATTCCTTACAAAAGAAGTGTAAGGTGTTTACGGCCAGAAAGGGTATTAATTTATACTCATTCAGAGGCCCCCAAAAGCAGCTTGTATGTATGAGTGGTGACTTCACCTGGATGATCAGGGTCACTTTCTGGTGTTTACTGAATAGAATTACCAAGACAAAACATCCACCAAAGTGTGAGGCAGAGAGAGGAATGCTGGCCAGGCGGGTTGGGATCAGAATCACATTAGGGACATGAGGCAGATGTTGAATGAGGTGGTAGAAGGCCCGGGACCAGATGATTAGGTAGAGGCATAGCCTTGAAATCATGTCCAGGACTTAGAATGAGACCATGGGAGGGACATCAAATCTTACATACCTGGCAGCTTACACACTCTTCTAGGTGTGGTAACGTGGACTGGAGAGAATCAGGGAACTGCACCAAAAATGGCTTTAAAAGGAGTCCTTAGGAATTGTGCAATTATAAAGGAAAGGAAGGCAAGAAAGCAAGAATAATTGAGTGGCGTCCTCTACCCCGCTGGTCAGGTTAAATAAATATTTGAGTCCATCCTCATCTATTGGAGTACAGGAGCCCCTACAAGACCCTCTCAGCGACTTGAATTGTTCTAGTCATTATTACTTCTGGCTATATGGAAGGGTGGACAAAACATGCTAACAGGTATCCCTTCCTTGAGTCTTCAAGAGAGTCAGACGCATGACTGGGAGCTACCAGCAAGGCTGTGGGCTGACAATTGAATGCACCAAGGTCATGTTCCCTCCTTGATCTGATGCCTTACTGTGGCCAGGTAGCAAGTACCTATCTTCCTCCTCTCTAGTCAGCATCCACTCCCAAGAGCGTACCACCTGAACCCAGAACTCCACACAACCCCTCTGGAGATCAGCTAAAGCTGGAGAAAGAAAAGGTGTGGGTCCTTGACACTGTAAAGGCTGGAGCCTTTAGAAGAAAACTGCCTCAGGATAACAGAACATGGGGCAAGGAATGCCAGCACAGTGAGCTGGCAGTAGTGCCAGAATGTACTGGCTACAAAATACCTCAGCAAGAAAGTCAAAGACTTTTGACATTTTTTTAGCTTTTCTATTCAATCGGATATCTGCAAATGCCAATAAATAAAAACTACTTTGGGGAACAGGGTCAGACAGAAATGAATGTTCAAGATTTTTAATTTCATAAGTGGAAGTCAAAAAACTCAATGTAGAGATGAGCAAGTAAGAGATGGACAGAGTCTCAGTGACACCATGGAGGCTGATGAAAAGAAAAAAGAAAAATGAAAAGGAGACTGGCATCAAAAGAATGGCAAACACTAGCGTTGTGCAGTGGCACACGCCTACAATCCCAGCAGCACAGGAGATTGAGGCAGTAGGATCGTGAGTTCAAAGCCAGCCTCAGCAACGGCAAGGTGTTAAGCAATTCTGTGAGACCCTGTCTCTACATAAAAATGCAAAACAAGGCTGGGGATGTGGCTCAGTGTTCATGTGCCCCTGAGTTCAATCCCTGGTACCCCCCACCTCAAAAAAGGCAAACACTAGAAAAGCAAATAATGAGAAACCGAAATAAGTATCAAGACAATATCTAGTAGAATGTGTTGTTAACAACATTGATTACAAGAAATCTAATAATGTAAGTCAGAAAAAGTTTTCCCACTAGTCTTTATAATGTGTATGCAAAAAAATTTTTTAAAGTAACCATTATTTGATTTAAAACTTTTGTTAAGGAAATAGACTGTGTTTCTCACAAATACCATCTAGCTTTTGAAATCCAGAAGTAAATCTATAGATAAACTCGGGTGTTTGGTAACAGAGAAGACTGAGAGTCTCTTCTACAATACTAAATATATTTTTGTTGAGTTGATTGCAAAAACATTAGTTTTAACAGATGTGTAATTCTTCAAAAAGGTTTTCCATTCATTGTATTAGATAATTTTTCATACCTCCTGAGGCTAAATTTGGCTAGTTGATATCACCATGGAATTGGAACATAGGAGCATAGAACTAATTTCCTCATTTGACTTTTAAATTAGTTTGTGTGTGTGTGTTAACTAAAATTGAAATGTTTCGATTATGAATAATGCCAAGATGAACTGGTACACTCCATTGACTTTAATGAAGTGCACATGTTCTTGCAGGCTTGTGAATGACAGCCTGGTTGCAGAGTTCTTGAATCTTAATATTTAATATTTGCTGTCCTCACATATTTTATTTATGATAATACCATAATGATAGCTCTTTAATTTTATGAACACAATTGAACTTATACTATTTTTCATCAGCTTTTCCAAGGAATTGACATTACAAAGGGTGTGCCCAATCTATTTTTACATAAGAGAGTTGACAACCAATTTACTATAGTCAAATTAGCTAACATATTCTACATGACTTATTTGAAAGGCCCAGTGCCAAGAAATTAATTTGCAAGGAATAAACAGGTCATCATTTCAAGTCATCTAGATTTTTAAAGTTTGAATTCTAGGTAACTGAAATTTTAAAATGAAATTTGGGTCTCTGATGATCATAATAAAGTATAGAATAAGACAAATATTAAACAACACCTACTGCTGATATATGCAAAAAAGAGAAGCAATCGGGAAATTTTGAATAATATCAACTGCACAGTTCTTTGAGGAAGGATTCTTGCTCATTTTTATAACCAAGGAGTCCAGCCATCCTTAGTGGTTGTTAGAAGAGTGAAATGTGCTCAGATACTTTTAAGTATATTTAAATTTCATGTCATATATCAAGGCCTCCAGCTCAAGCTATGTTTTTCCTTGTTTGATTATTTTTTGTTAATTTTTTCATGTCAAGTAATCAAATTATAAGAGGATATTTAACAACTCTTCACTCAATATGAAGAGGGTAAATGACTTAATAATCCATGAATGTAGAAATGTTGTATGTTAAAGAGCTTTGAAATGAACAGTGTATTCATTCCATGTAACATGCTCTGAAAATTAGCTACTACATGCACGGTTACATGTACAGACTCAGCAAATGTTATGTGCTTCACGAATTCAGGGAATGAGAAAATAGGGACACCTCCTTACTTGCTGCTATCAGATACATTGCATGTGTCAGGAAAAGCCTCAATAGTTGAGTCATCCTTTATTTCATAAATGACAGGTTTAGGTGAGCCTACCCAAGCTCTTACCTACTTGAAAGAATTAGATCTAGAAGCCAAGACTCCACTATCTTGGCTTGACCTGTACACAACACAGGTAACATTCATGCTCCAGGTATGTCTCACCATCTTGCACAGTGGAAGGTTTCTATGTGCACATGACCTAATTTAATGTCTTGTTTCATAGTCTGCAATGCTTCGACATATAGACACCATCTACAATTTTCGTCCTATGTCCAAAACTCTTAAGGGTAAAATTTGTTTATCACTGTACCTTTCTGCTTTATTTTGTATTCTGAACTTGGAATAGATATCTTGTTCTAGAATTCTAAATCCATTACCTCCTGTTTGTGTGATTTTGGGGAAATTGCTATACCTCTCTGAATTTAGGCTTTTGTGTGTGTTTGTTTAACCATTTGCATAGCGAAGCACTCTGTAGACTGTAAGGAACTACAGAAAGTATAAATATCAAATAGAAATGACAGATATCAAATATTGATGTATTTGTCAGTTTGTGGGGTTGGGGGCTTACCGATGTCAGCAAAAGCTGGGTGGGTGTATGCATGCCCTCCCACCAGTATCTAGTGGAAGGTCTTTCTTAGACTGAGGCACAACCAGATACCTGTGGGCCTGGACACCAGGACAGGAAGAACTTGCCTTTCTTTACAGTATTGCCCTTCTGAAGGACAAAGGCAAGGGTGGCCTTGTCAGTAGAAGGAAATCTACTCTTAGGATCCAAAGTGCAGGGGGCTGGGGACAAATGACAGCTGCTAGCACTTGCTGGCCTTGTGGGAATTTGGACCCGTGAACTGCTGCCTCTCGCTCACCACCTGTCACCCCAAGGAGACCTCAGTCAGCGCATTTACTCTAGCCTTCCAGTCTGCCTCTGGCTAAAAGTGTGGAAACTTTTAAATGGGAGAAATAAACACTCAGTTTACTTCTAGTCTCTTCTCTTGACGGATCTCCCTTTTCCATTTCTATCCTCTTCCCTGTTCTGGCTGTTCCTGTCTTCTGGTGTGATTTCCAAATTGTAGCCACTACTAATCTGCTAATTATTCTGCTAATTCCTATCTACCCCTCTCACACAAATGATCCCCAGTTTTGTTCCTATCCTGTTCTTTCCTAGACTGAGAAAGGTTCTCAAAGCTTTCGTCATGGGGACCCGGCTTTCCAGTTCTGTCTGGGCTCCTTCCCCTCCCACTCACCAAGTTTCTCAGAGCCTGCGCTCAGGTCATGACCTGCCTGATTCAGCATTTTTGGAAGCATGTCTGGGCTACCCCAATGAGCACACTGCTCTGTTGAAATAATTCCGTGTTCTCCAAGATAAAGTGAGGTCCTACCTCTTCAATGGCAGGTTTCCCTGAAGCTGTTGTGGCTGATGCAGTCCACGCTGGACTCGCATTTGTCTGCATCCTTACGACATTAGTTATTAAATGCTGAATCATCAGAATTTCATTGTTCTCTGATTGTTCAACCTCCCAGGTGAGGCAAAGAACTGTACTGTGAATCTGTCATAATGTTCCTTGCACTTCCCACAGCATGTACTTAATGATCACCTACTTCTGGATTAACTGCTCAGTCGTGGATAAGCACATGTGGGTGAAAGACAGACAACATTGGAGACTACTTCTTTTGCTGTCCCAGCCACCTTCCTTCTGTGACTTGGTGTGTGATCCTAACTGCCTTTCCCTCCCTTGGGTATTTTTAGCTCTGGATCTGGAATCAGATAGAACTGGGCTTAGGCTCTGGCCCATTGTATGACCTTGGGCAAGTTGTTTAGCTTCTCTAAACTTAGTCCCTCTACAAAATGCTAATGTATTAAGAGTTGTTTTACTACAAGTATATAGGTACATTAATGCAAATAATTATGTGCCTCTTATTTGGTCATTATTTTATGTACTATATTACTATTCTGTTCAGCCCAGATCTTCATGTTACTAACCACCCACAAAGCTTGCTGTGGCAACAAATCCCTCTGGTTGTCTACCTCACATCTCTCCTCTCTTGCTCCATCTACCTGCCCTTTCAACAGCTCATGGCCACATAAGCAAGCGATCCCAGCTTCTGCAGCTGGCATCCTGGAGTAGTCAGGAAATACCCAAATATTGAGACAAGTATTCCCCACACCCATTGAGAAAGTTCTACTAAAACCAAAATGCTAGATGACTGACACATTATGAATATCTAGGACTGATGAACACCTACCAGAGTCAGGAACTCTGTCTCATGCAATCTGTGAATCTGCCCTATATAATCTGCCCTATAAGGTCTTATAATCTTGATGTTCTGAACAAGAAAACTGAGGTTCAGAGCAAGTATGTTTCTTGTCCACAGTCCCAAGGGTCTAGCCATGGAGTGTGGATACAGCTTGAAGCTATAGGGCCTCCAACCTTACCCTCCTTCCATTCCACATACCCTGTCTCTGCCTCGGTGGAACATCAGATCATTCCAGGTGACCATAGATGATGTCTATCTTGATTACACCAACAAACTTCAAGTCATATAATACAAAAACACAGAGAGAGAGATGGATATTTTTATCCATAGGTCATGAAAATTATAATAGCATGAAAGAGGTCAGTTGAGAGAAGAAAACATTAGAAAGTATGAAAGGTATCTTCACTTAAATTCTTGGGGGTACAAGTCAAAGGCTTTGGCTTTCAGCTTATGGATATCAAGTAACAATTTGTGATCTTAGGTAAATTGATTGCATATAAAAAGAAAATCCTAATGTATCTCCAGACGTATTACAAATGAAAATGATTACTGAGTTTGATAGAATTATATTTAATAAAGAACCTAGTAATCTTAGGAATATTTACAAAGTCTAAGACACATAAATCTCCACAGACAACTAAGGTTAAAGAACAAAATAAGTAAAAATGATAGAAATATTACCTTGATCCTTGTTCTGATTTAATTTAGAAACTATTCTTTCAAGTTTCACTGCCACAGCTTATAGTACTGTGTATTTTTGATGCAAAGTAGGTTACTATGGAGTTGATTTTGCCAAAGCAAAAAGGGAAAAACAGTAGACGAGAGGAAGACTTTTTCACAATTCAATGGTTTGAAAGAAATTTTAGAGGTTTTGTTTCAGAAAATATGCTTTTAAATGTATTTGATGGTACTGCCACAGAATAATAAAAGCTTATTTAACTTATCTTTCCTCACCATTACTTCCCAAAGTCCAGGACCAAGTGAAGGAATGCTCTCACTGACTGCATGCCATACATCAGAAATTTATTGCCACACTCCCTGGCACTATTTCACCCATGTTTCTAGAATATTTAATTCTAAACAGAAGGTAGGGAGATTTTACTAAGCTCTAGACTTTAGTCTGATGATGACTTGGTACCTTCCATTAATCCAAAGATCTGTACTCTTTTTTTTTTTACCTCAAGATTTTTAAAATTTGTTCTTTTTAGATATACATGCCAGTAGAGTGTATTTTAACATATTATAAATACATGGAGTATAACTTATTCTAATTAGGATGCCATTCTTGTTTTTGTGCGTAGTGTGGAGTTTCACTGTTCATGTATTCATATTCGTATGTGAACATAAGAAAGTTCTGCCTGATTCATTTGGATTCTGAAGAATAACTTCAAATTATGCAGCATTCTTTAAGCAATAGCACATGCAGAACACCCTGCCAAAAGGGTAGACGTGCAAACACCTCGCCTCCTCCTAGATGTCCCTCCTGTGCCATGATCACACAACTTCTCTGAGGTCACCAATTCATGAAATGGGCTCTCCAGCCATGATCTAAACCCCTGTAAGTTTTCTTGTCTATACAAAAGAGTGTGGTCCAGGCTGGTAGGGAGATGAAATGGTCTCGAAGATTCTTTTCAACATTAAAGTCTTTAGATTCCATGACTGAATCAGAGTTACACATATACAGAAAATGCAACAAAACGTTAAGTCGAATCCAACAGAGGCTTCTTTCTTCTTCCAGTATATAGAAGATATATATAGAGGTATGTTTCTGTGTGTGGTGCAGGAAAGAACACAGTAAGAAGGAGAGAGCAATTTGTCAGAGATTCCTTTGGTCCCAATTTGGAGTTTCAGTGTTTTTGACAAAGGAAAGGAACAAACAAAAAAACAAGAACCTGCTGCAAACTTACATCTCAAGAATAAAGGGCCATCAAAGACTCCATTCTCTACATGGTGGCAGCAGAGACACAGTTAGAAATGCCAATCTTAAGGAATGACTCCTGTGAGCCTTGAACTGTGCCGGGTGCTAAAGGAACAAGAAAGCAACAGGGAAAGGTAGAAGGAAGAAACAGACACAGGGGAGCAGATTGGGAGCAACTGGATGAAAGCTGGGCTCTTGGCCTATCAGGGAATTCATTTAATAATTATTTTGCAATTGATTTTCACCTCTTTCAATGCATTATTTTTTATTTAAAGAAATGTGCGTTCAAATGCACCATTTCAAAACCAAAAGACATAAATTGTGGAGAATTATAAATTAGGCCAGGAAATCCACTTAAATTGATTTGGTTTAGTGTAGCATGTTTAAGAGGGACCCAGTGTGCATGAGAGGATAACACCTTTAGAATTTATATCTGATATACTATAATCCGTAATTAATTGATCATTGTTGCAAATACTTAAAAGGATCAATTCTGAAGTTATTTCTCTACCTAGGTCAATTGACTGAAATACCTATTTCATACCTCCTCCAGGTGGAAATATAATCCCCAAATTTTCTTTTTTTTTTTTTTTTTTTTTTTTTTGGCACCAGGGACTGAACTCAGGGGCACTCAACCACTGAGCCACATCCCCAGCCCTATTTTGTGTTTTATGTAGAGACAGGGTCTCACTGAGTTGCTTAGTGCCTCGCCATTGCTGAGGCTGGCTTTGAACTCGTGATTCTCCTATCTCAGCCTCCCTAAGTGCAATCCCCAAATTTTCTTCCTGTGCCCTGGATACCATCTCATCCTGTGCTCCTATGCACCTCCGTGGATGGGTTACACACATTTCCTTCTTGATCTTCAACCTCTTCTCTACTTTCTGCTTCAGTCAGTATTCACAATGCTACATTTTCTTCTTGAGAGAAAAAGAGAGGAAGAAAGAGCGAGAGCAAGCCACCCTGAATCCTCCCCTCTCTAGACATAGCTCTTTCCCTTAGGTGCACACCTTAAAAGACTTTTCTCTACATCCTTTCCTCTTCCCACCACAATTCACTTCCTGTCCACCCCATTCTGACTTCCATCCCCACTGCTCCACTGGCTCGCTTTGGCTAATGATCTCCATGTTGTTACATTTAAAAGACGTTTTATGATCTATGTGACTTGACTTGTCTTCATCTTATACTCTCTCTTTCTTGAAAAAGGAAGCTTCCTTCTCCCTGTCTGTTCCTTCTTCATGTGTTGAGGAGCTATCTTCTTCTATCAGATTCTTCTTGGCTGGTCCTTAGTCCACTTAGCTTTTTTTTTTTTTTTTTTTTTTGGTGTAGGGGATACCGGGAGATTGAACTCAGGGATATTCAACCACTGAGCCACATCCCCAGCCTTATTTTGTGTTTTATGTAGAGACAGGGTCTCACTGAGTTGCTTAGCGCCTCACCCTTGCTGATCCTGGCTTTGAACTCATGATCCTTCTGCATCAGCCTCCCAAGCCACTGGGATTATAGACCTGCACCACCACACCCAGCTCCACTTAGCTTCTTAATCTATTCCCTTTCCCTGGAGATTTAAGCCACTCCCACAGGCACCCTGTTTTCTCTACTGGCCATCCTCAGTATGACAGAGCCATGTCATCAACTACTTATTGATGTGCCATTATTGCCACTCCCCTTCAACCTGTACGTCTCTCAACTCACCTACTTGCTCCTGCTGGAAACACAGAACTTGACACTTTCCCTCTCCTTTAGCTCAAGTATTCAGTTGTAAGTCCTATCCATTTTACCTCCGAAGTGTGCATCCTGCTGTCTCTTTCTGTTTTTCTCCGCGCACTACCACCACTCGCTGACACTCCCTGCATCCACTCTGGCTCTCTCTGTGCCACTGTCCACATCGCAAAATGCAGTTTGCCAAATGTAGATCTGAGTGCACCACTCCACAACTTGAAATGTTTCAGAGGCTTCCCAACATCCTTAGAAGATGCAAATTCCTTTACGTGATCAATTAGCCCTTTCCCTACCAACCGTCCTCTCCCTGCTTCCTATGACTCTCTAGAGACCTGCTTACCTTCTTAGCACTCAACTTGTCCCAGCAGCTCTATCAAGAAGGGTCAGTCCTTCCTAATACTAATTAGTTACTTCTCCATCCTCCCTGGCCCCACAAAAGAAGGATACTTCTGTTCCATGTGTGCTCTTTATCCTTGAAATTCTCTCTCCTTCATCCGACCAATCCCTCCCCACCTCCAGCCTTGGCCTCAAGGTTCTGATTAAAGATCACTTCCCCCAGGAAAGTCCTACCTTCTCTTAATTAAAAAAGACTTCTCCCCATTCTTTGCTATCTTAATGCTCCCTTGACTCCGTTCTATCTATACTATATTTCCACATTGTAATTACATAATGATTGGGGCAATTTTTTTGAACAGATCTTCTCAGATTATGTCCATCTCTGATCCTCCATCAACTTACACATTTCCTAATATATAGTCAGACTCAAAAAGGTTTTCAGAAGAGATGAATGATGAAGTTTTTCTTTTTTCTTTCTCTCTCCTAAAATCTCTCCAGCCATTCAAATTTACCGTATGTAGGTTTCCTATCTTATAAGGAAAAATCTGCATGAAGGGTAGAAACAGTTTGGTCTCTGTTTTCTAAATTACAAAAAGGGACTAAGAGAATAATAATACAAAAAGAAAGAAAGAAAGAAAAAGGAGAGCCTGGTGCGGTGGCGCATGCCTGTAATCCCAGCGGCTCAGGAAGCTGAGGTTGGAGGATCACAAGTTCAAAGCCAGCCTCAGCAACTTAGCAAGGCCCTAAGCAACTCAGTGAGACCCTGTCTCTAAATAAAATACAAAATAAGGCTGAGGATGTGGCTCAGGGGTTGAGTGCCCCTGAGTTCAATCCCCGTTATGAAAAATTAAAAATATAATATAAAAGGAGAATGTGAAACCATTTATACATTGCATCATTCCCTCAGAGAAAGTGAAGGGCTTTGCCTCCCTGTGTTTAGCTATGCCAGTGACTCACATGAGTTAGTACCTGGTCTCAGGACCCACATTTCTTCAGGCTACCTCTCTGTAGTGAGTGACTTTCCTGAGCTCTGTTAGTCCATGTTCTCCTTTTGACAGATACAATAAAGTTCAAGAAGCAGTTTTATCAAAAAAGAGAAAAATTATGTAAGTTGTATTCAAAGGAAGCTTATTGGCATTTACACACTTTGCAGAAGTTGGCTGGCTCCAACAGGGGAGTAAAGCTAGTCTTAAAATCACAGCAGTTTCATTGTCGGTTACAGGTAAAATTAGTCTTAGCAGGTCATTTCTTTGCATTTGCCTAGCAGAGCAGTTGTTGGAGCTGGTGTTTATGTTCTGAACATCCCCCTGCGCTCTCTGATCTCTATTTTAGTTGGATATGGCAAGAATGATTTCTTTATATAATCAGTTTTTCTAGTAGGGAGCTAAATGTACATCTCAACAACTAAATGTACAACTCTCCCCCCCGCCATTGAATGTTTATATTTCTGCTTATAATTCTCCTGGATTTATGGGATTAGTAACTCCAAATATAAATAGAAGAGCTTTATCTTGATTTAGATTTTGCAATCATACTGATAGATTCTCTCATACATCCACACCCCTCTGTATGCCTCCTCCTGCAGCTACCAGGATATCCACGCAAGGAAGCAGGTTATAAGAACAGCCAGTCATCCAAGAACAAAGCCAAGCAAATGGATTATGTTAAAATACAAACTAAACTGTGGCCACTGGAATACTGTGCTTTGATCAAATGGGCTAAACACAAAATATAGAGGCAATTGGTAGGATGTAGGCAAAGAATCATTCATGCGTTCATTTAGTCATAATTTATGCTTGCCAACTACATGGCAAGCACTATGTATTTAATTAATGGAAATTGTATGTAAAGCTATTTAATTTGCACTGTTCTTTGCATGAATGAAGCACAGTATCATTGGAACACACACATATGTGCCTGCACACAGTGGGGAAAAGAATATCAAGGCACACTGTGCCCTCTTTCCTCCTTCCAGGCTATTCAATATTGTCATGACATGATAACCAACTCAGCCCATTCACCAGTGCCCTGTTCAACCAGCACCCAAGCTGCTGAAATGACTTGGTTTTGCTGACTCCGATTTGATTCAAATCAGTGAGATTGGACTATTCTACACAATTTTTACATGACAGAGTGAACAGAAATAACTTCTAAAAATTGCGACAATCCCAGGAAAGACTGAGAAGCAATCACATACATCATTTGAACGTGGAATGGGAGAGGCAGATAGCAAATATGCAGAAAAAAAGAACAAAGTTATAACTGGAGATGGAAAGTGGGTTTTAGAAACAATTTTTACAATGATAAATGGTGACATACTATAGGATAAAGTACTAGAGATTTCTGGCTATTTCAACCATACTTGAAATCTAGTGAATGAAAATTAAATGACTAAACAGACCTAACACCATTACAATAAAATTTTATATGGTAGAGAAGCCCACTGTAAATTCAGTTCATGGGCCCCCCGCGCCCCCCCACACACATTGGTAGAAGTTTCCAGAGCAATGAAGGCATTTACTTGACGCAAGTATTTAAATTGGTGGACCTCTATGAATAAAACATATCCTCCCTGTGCCTAGAGTTTACATAAATTTTAAAGATCTCTCAAAATAGATTCATCAGTCAGCATTTGATCCTGGCCAAATAAATAAATAAGAAAAAATAATAAAGCCTACTAGTACAGCTACCCTCTTTCTCTTCAGGATGCTGGCTAAGATCTTTCTGTTATTCAGACTACATCAGAGAGAAAACTGCAATTACATACTGATTCTTTTAACTTCATGCTAATCAGTTTCCCTTTAACTAGGTCTGTGAATAGGTGTTGGAAATAGGACTAGGGTGGTATGGGGAGTGGAAATGAGGAAAATCAGAAATATTTGAAGCTAAAAATTTTGAGGGAAGAATCCAAAGCAATTCCCCATATGCACAATAGACCTGGGTTCCACTCAAGATCACTGACTAAACCTAATGGTCCTTAACCACATCTGCATCCCAGAAGTAGCTAAGGGATTCAACAGGTTTCCACTGATAATAGTGGGGAAATGGTGGCTGGAGAGTAGCCAGGGCAGAACGGTTCTATTCTTGAGGGTCTCGTGCCCCTAGTAGAGGAAAAGTGGCTCCTCCAAAAGATTTCACAAACTCCCTTGGAGGGCTGTTCTCTTTCCACTGGAGACCAATTGATGAAACACCATGCCTTAGCTTTCTCATCCATAAATTCAGGATCTGCTCAAAACTCTTTAAATCTATAGAAAGATATACAAAGACAATTTATAATGCTTTCTATTTGCCCTCTTAATTCACAGGCAATTTGCTAACTAGGATACATCAGAACTGGATGTGTTGGATAAGCTAGTTAAGCTCTAGAGCACTTGGGTTCTAAAAAGAGTTTAAAATTAGCATTGCTAAGCTGGGCGCGGTGGCGCACACCTGTAATCCCAGCGCTTTGGGAGGCGGAGACAGGAGAATCACGAGTTCAAAGCCAGCCTCAGCAACAACGAGGTGCTAAGCAACTCAGACAGACCCTGTCTCTAAATATAACACAAAATAGGGGTGGGGATATGGCTCAGCAGTTTGAGTACTCCTGAGTTCAATTCCTGGTACAAAAAAAAACTCACAAAAAATAACATTGACTAAAAGTAAACATGGTCCACAGTCTATTTAAAGGTCCTTGTGACTCTGCCTCAAAGAATTAAAAGTGTTTCTACCAAATAATTTTGAAGAAAAAAGAAAAGACATAGAATTGGCCTGCATCAATTATTGCAGTATGCATCTTAGTGACTGGACTGCCATTTATTTATTTATTTATTTATTTATTTTTTAATTTTTATTTTTATTTATTTTTCTCAAAAGTTGCATTTTAATACATGTTATCAAACATAACAGAAAAAAAAACAAATTTTCAGAAGCTGTACACACTATTCACTGAAAATATTTGTTGAGGCAAATAGAAAAAAAAATTATTACAATCATAATTTTTCTAACTTTGCACAAAATTATAAGCAGATTAC
>PVHX01004719.1:0-121806 GCA_004024805.1 Geosciurus inauris
GTCTTCCAGGTGATCTAGTCTGCTGGTCATGCTTTCTATTGAGTTTTTTATTTGTTTTATTGTTTCCTTCATTTCAAGAATTTCTGATTGGTATTTTTTTCACAATCTCTAGCTCTTTCTTAAAATAATTGTTTGCTACCTGTATTTGTTCCCTTATCTCTTTGTTGGTGTGATCAATGATTGCCTTTATTTGTTCTCTTATCTCTTCGTTGGAGTGATCAATGGTTGCCTTTATTTGTTCACTTATTTCTTTGTTGGTGTGATCGATTTTTGCCTATATTTGCTTGCTTAAGTCATTCTTTAATTTGCAGATCATTTTAATCATGTACATTCTGAATTCTTTCTCTGACATTTCATCAACTATTCTGTCAATGGATTCTATTATTGTAGTACCTTGGTTTGTTTGGGGCACTCTCTTCCCTTGTTTTTTTAATGTTGATTACGTATCTTCCTTTCTTGCAATGCCGATCTGAGGTATTGCGGTTTCTATCCTGTAATCTCACAGTGACACCTGTATCTCACCTTGTAGTTCACTTCCAGTCCCCAGCAGGTGGTCCCAGATGGACACTACTGCCACTAAAGATAGTGGCAACAGTAGTGGAGGTAACGCAATATGGCAGTGGGAGTGGCCCAATATGGGTGCAAACACTTTCAGAGATAGGGCTAAAAGGGTGGGATTTACAATGGCTTTGGGCTGATTGATTGGAGATGCAGCACTTTGGTCAGCTGCTGCCTCCAGGCCCTGACTGTTGTCCCAAGGTAGAGGCTACTGCATGGGAAAAGCTATGGGGATGGCTGCAGTGTACAAAATGGATACAAGAAAGGAGCAACAGCGTGGATATCCACTCTGTGCAAGAACAGTCCTGGGCTCCCATGGATCTGCAGGAGCTCTGGTGTGGAAATGGGGGCAGTCCCGGGCTTCACTTAGGCCCCAGTTTTACAGAGGTCCCCAGAGGCATTCCTGTGCCTGGGCTTCCACAGAGGTCCCTGAAGGTGGTCCTGGGTCTTGGCCTGTGCTCCTGCCGGTAGGCAGGGGCTCTGGCGTGGAACTAGGGGTGGTCCCAGGCCTCACTTAGGCCCAGTCTCCCGCAGCAGTCCCAGGAGGCAGTCCTGGCCTGAGTCTGGGTTCCCACACAGGGCAGCAGATTAGAGAGTAGCAGTCTCAGGCCTGACCTTGGCTGGGCTCCCACAGAGGTGCCACTGGGTCCCACAGAGGTCCTGGGCCTTGGCCTGTGCTCCCACCCATAAATATCAATTTATAAGCGAATTCATTCTTAAGGCATTTCTCCTTAAACCATATCCCTTTCTCTCTCCTTCCTAACCATATTCCCATTCGGTCCTACCCTGCATTGCAAAGGATTTTGAATTGCATATTTTTTTCTGTCTGTTGTCTTTCTTGCTGATCTTTACACATTAATGTGAAATCATTCAAACTTTTGAGCTAAACAGCTGAGAAATATTTCAAGCAATCACATTGTGCCATCTGGTGGAAATTTATTTTTCTCCAGGTAGAGGCAACTAAAAATTTTTCTGGCCTGTATATTCCTGGATCTGATTCTGATAAATTTTACTAAAACAAAGCCATCTGGGGCCAACTCCATTCTATTGTCTTTATCAATTCAGTATTTTTTCAAAAGAAATATTTTCATCTTTCTAAATTAAAGAAAGGGAGGAAGGGAGGGAGGGAGGAGAGAGGGAGAAAGGAAGGAAGGAGGAAAGGAGGAGAAAAGGAAGGAAGGAAAAAGAAAACCTAGGCCAAACATGTGCCAAATGCATGTGTTGTTCTTGAATCGGTCTTTTGTTTTCCAAATAAGTTTGTGTTTAAATAAATACTGTAATCATTTTATGAAGTTCTTCACAAATGGCATTTTCTTCTGGTGTGGAATGCCACCATGTTTAATCATACCGCTGAACATTGCACAGGGTTAGGACTGTCTAAAATTTTTAAAGGACATTGATTTCATAGGCTCTTGTTGATAGCACATTTATTTCTTTACTAAACATTATTTTGGATTTATCAATGAATAATGCACAGCATGTCAGCATTTAGGAACAGCTTGAAGATTCTATATCCTTTGTTAATTGTACCTTCTATTCTAAGCCATTGCTTGAGGGATAGAGTGGCTATTTTTTTTCTTTCCCTTGGGTTCCAGTGATGCTCTTGGCTCTGCCTCCCAAACAGTTGGGTCTATAGATTCACAGCACTACACCTGGCTCAAGGGTGGCTTTTTCAGCAATGTCTTTTCTTGGCTTCTTTTTCTAATTTCAGGTTGGAATCCCCCACACGGAGTCTGAGCATGGATGCCCCAAGGGGGGTTCATATTAAAGCTCAAGCTGGAAAAATTGAGGCACTTTCTCAAATGGACATCATTTTTCAAAGCAGTGATGGAATGGTGAGTTCATCCTATTGTATGTCCTGGTGGTGATATTCCTGAGCCATGTCCATCAAGGTATCAGATATTAAATTTCTGGTTGTTCTAATGAAACATTATAAAAGGCATATTGTAGAAAATGTGAAAGGAAAGCAAAAGACATGTCAGCATTGAAAGTGCCAAGAAAGGTGAAAATTATTCTACATTAGATCAAGACAGCTTTCTTTGGTATTTGTGCTATCAAATCATTTGCTTTTTTTCAACTTTGTAAAAACATTACAAACCTTCAGAGGTTACAAAGAATATCGTTTGCCATTTCCTAGTGACCCAACTACTCTCAGGCTGGCTGTCACTGAGGGTTACCTATAAATGACAGCCATCCTCTGATAGTACCCAGAGCACTATGCCTGCTAACACATAATTAAGTTTAAATGAACATAAAAGATAAAAAATGAGCAATTTTTGAAATCAGCTACAATAGAGATACAATCTGGGACTTCAAGTCTAAAACTAAAATACTACCCTTATAAGCCAAAGTCATAATGACACAATGGAGCACATGTTACTCAATGTCACTTGTTGGAATACTGTTTATTTTTAAAAGGAAAGAGCTCAATTTCAGTCAGCCAGAAAATCAGGCATGCTAGGGATGTTGCTAAAGCTCTAGAAAAAAACCAGTGTTTGACAAAAAAGCTGATTCCAATCACAATACTGTCTTACAAATGTGCACAAACAATTGATCTCATCTTCTCTTGCCTGTCCCTAGGTATTTTCCTATGTGTTCAGAATAAGACACTTGTCCATAGATTTTTCTTTTAAACAGCTCCACCTTAACTATAATTTGCAGTGAATGGTGCAGATTATATTGTTTATGCCTCCAGTGCATGTATTAGAATAAGTCTATGGAAGCCGTTGGTACAAGGAGAAGGTGCATGGATCCCCACACTCCTTCTCCAGCCCTGTCCCATCATCACACCTGTGACAACGTGCAGATGCTGCACAGTAGCACAATGCAATGGGCTGAGGATTCAGCTGCCAGTCAGGAAGCCCAAGTTTTACTACTAGATCATTACCCAAGTTCAGAAAAGTTCAATGGCCCTCCCTGGGCATTTCTCCTCATTTATTAAGCATGGAAAATATTTGCTTAACTATGTCACAGGGTCTTGAGACATTAATTCAATATTTCAAACTGACATTAATATGAATGGGAAGGTGCAGTTGAGATGCACATGGAGGAGATACCATCCTCAAACAGGCCATGAGAGGTTTTTACAGGGTGTATGGACAGCACCTGACAGCTAGCAGTCTGCAGATGGACATAAAAGTCACATGGAGAAGCTCCTGCAGCTGGAGTTTATAATGGAGTTTACAAGGAGCAGATAAAGCAGAAATGGAAATCAAGAATTTTGAAATCTCACTGCTAAATCATAGCATAATTATGTACCACCCTCAAAAACATTAAGCTGGTCTTAATTTTGAAGTGATATTACTTATTTCCATGAATTAGGCATCATTTTTACAAGTAGCACACACTCATATCCATAATTAGAGTTGGTATTTCTTGTTTTTTTTGTTTTTTGTTTTTTTTTGGTACCAGGGATTGAACTCAGGGGCACTCGGCCACTGAGCCACATCCCCAGCCCTATTTTGTGTTTTATGTAGAGACAGGGTCTCACTGAGTTGCTTAGCACCTCGCCGTTGCTGAGGCTGGCTTTGAACTCACGATTCTCCTGTCTCAGCCTCCCTGAGTGCTGGGATTACAGGCTTGAGCCACCGCGCCCGGCTAGAGTTGGTATTTCTTATTATTAGGAGCTAGTTCAAAGTGAGGAGGTATATGTCCATCCTCACCACCAAATGTTGTCCTCTAAGGGCAAATGAAAATGAGCACAGAAGTAGTGTATGGGCTGCCAATGGCTACAGTTTGCTGAAAGTGTAGGAAAAGAAATAACAGCTAGAAAACAACTAGAAAAAAATTGTCCAATTAACCATAAGGAAAGGGAAAGAAACCAACAAGTTAAAAACACGCTGGGAAAAAGCAAGTACCCAAAGAACCTCAGTCCCGGGACAACTGCATTTCAAACAATAATTCCCATTTGATTTCCTCTATTCTAACAATGTGCCAGGCCACACAAGGCAAGCTCTCCCTGTTTGCTGCTAGCACCATGCACAGCAGGGGCAGCATCTCAGGGACAATGAAGAAAGCAGACTCCAGCTGATTAAGACGGCAATTCAAGGGTTACAGCTACATGAAATAAAGGGAGGACCTAACCATGTCAGCAGGGAAGAAAATTATGCCTACCCACAACATTTAATTCCCTCCAACACGTAAGCATACTGGGATGGCTAAGGATTAGCTAGCTGCTTCCTCTCAGTGTGATGATTCTTATTTCCTATCAAAAATGTTCCCAAGCCTCCATCAATGGCTATGTGTTCGCATTATAGTTTAACTAAATTATAATATGACCAGACAATCCAGTCACTTTCATTGTATTTGAATTGCCTTTCATCAGTAAGTCTACTGTTTTCAGCATCTAGGAGAAGTGGAGATTCAAGCAATCTTACAATATTAGGGCAATGGTTGATTGCTAATAAGGTGAATTTAATTGTCTCTCGTAGGAAAGTAAAATCAGGATAAATTCCAACATTTACAAGTACAAATTATCAAGATGAAATCTATTTCAGTACATTATCCTAATGAGGAGGAGGTGATTTAACACAAAGTCAAAGTGGATCACAAGATAAATGTGAATTGACAGAATTGTGTTATTTTTGTCAAATAATTCTGAAAGGAATTTTTAGGAGTGTAACATCATAGTACTGAAAAGCAATCCAGTTGACTGAACACACAAATTGTAAGGGCAAAGTATAGTGTCATGAGTGGTCAGTTTTTCCAGCTGGACTAACTGAATAGGTAAAAGAAAGAGTGGTCTTCCTCCAATTTGGAGGAGGAATTATCAAGCCTCTGCCTGCATGCAAAAGTGAACTAGGTTTTTAAATAAACAGAGAGTTGTGACATGGCTTGAGGTGCGTATTTCATTTTCCGTGAGAAGAAACTAATCTTCTTGAAACATTGTGAGAATATGAATTTCCTGTTGATCCACTCCATTCCTCTTTAGCATCTCATCCCTTTCTTTCTTCCAAACAGCTGGTGCTTGATACTGAAACTGTTTGTTTACCCAAGCTGATACAGGGGACTTGGGGTCCCTCTGGTGGCTCGGAGGGACTCTATGAAATCTGTGTGTGTCCGGATGGGAAGCTGTACCTATCTGCGGCTGGTGTGGGTACTACGTGCCAGGAACACAGCCACATCTGTCTCTGAACCACTGCCTCTTCCATAGACACCTTCCTCATTTTCCTGGGAAGTGTGGCCTTGAACCTTTCCACGTAGAGAGCAGCCAGACGTCCTGCAAGACTGAGACAAGATGGGAACTAGAATGAGGACAGGCTTTCCAGAGGAATGCCCGAAAAACAATGTAACAGAAGTGTTCAGACAACGCAACATGATCTCAAAGTGACATGTGGATGTTAGATACAAAAATTAAAATGTCAGAAGAATGTTTATTCCACTGATGAATTTTCATCATAACAATTGTGACTTTTCCTAGACCCCTTTTCCATCTCTCATATATGTCTCTCAAACATGTCAATGTTCAATGAAACGTTGAATTGTGGTGTGAAATTAATTTATGATGTTCAACAGTGGATATCTAACTCCTCACATAAGTAAAGCTGGTCAACACTAAAGTGCCCCAACGTCTGTACAGTGTCTCCTTTGTAGCCAAATTCATATTCTCCCTGCAGCTTCATGCAGTGTGTCAGGCTTTACAAGGAAAGCTTCAGGTTTTCAAGGGAATTTGAGCTTGAGCTGATTTTCAGTATGTAGTTAAGGGAATAAATTCCACAAAGTTATTTTATATATACATATATATGTATAGATATACACACACATGTATGTATATAGTCAGTAAGTAATAAAAACCAATCTACATTTTCCAGACTCCATGGTTCCTTCTTAAATCCTTACAAAAGACTCTTTGCAGTTGGTAATATTCTCCCTCAAGGTACTGATGACAGAGACTCAGGGGAAGTCATGAATCACAGAGAACTACTGGAATTCAACGAAAATATGACCCTAATTCTGCATAGCAGTTTTCTCTGGAAACACTGATAAATTCTCATTCTACCCTAAACACAAGACTGTATAATTGAACAAATAAAGAAATTGAAGCCGAAAGTGTTTTTTTCATCTTCCAGGAGCAGCTAGTGAGGGGTGGGACTCCTGCCTGCTCAGCTACCTGCTCAGCCTGCATGCTTCCCTCTGTGCCACAAAGACTGGATATGGCATTCCCATTCTAAGGCATTCTAAATCCCTTGTGACCTTTGGTGAAAGTATGTGTAGTGTGGCAAGTAGTTGTGTGGGTTGATTAAACCACTCGGGATGCACTGAGCCGATGAAAGCAGGTCCATTTTGTGGAGGCCTGGCACTTATTTTGAAAAATGTCCCCCTCCACAGCAAGTGGTGGGGTCTGCTTTTGTTCTGTTATCATCAGTGCTATAATAAGAATCACCAAACAGCTAAAGATGCAGCAAGACCAACAGCACTGGAACATGCTAATTATAGGATGTGTTCCAAGTTCAAGTTCACATTCTAGGCTCATAATCAACAGAAAGAACTATTTCTAGGGCTGTTTTAATGAGGTGCTCATTTAATAGTGTAGCTCACAACTTCCTGATTTTTAAATAGTTAGTATGCATACACATATACACCTGCAAAATACAAACACAATGCTCCCTAAGCAGTTAAGAGAAAACTCTAAATGTAATGTTCCTAAAGTTTTTCGGGGGGGGGGGGGGTTTTCTAACTATAAATTGGTTTTCACCTTTTCCATTTAGTTTAATTCTGAATTTTAAAATTAATACTGCTTTCTTATCATAACATGCCTATGGTCATAGTAAACCATTGTGCTATTTTTTCATTATTACTCTCCTGTTCCATGTCTGTGCAAAACAAATGTCTTCGAGCTCTGTTGACCTAACAGGATCACCAACTTTGCTTGGTTCTCATAGTACATGTCCAACAGGTGGTGTTCAGATGAGAGTGAGATCAAGAAAAATAATCAAGGAGAAATATGGGGAATGGAACGTTTTGAATAAAGTTTAAATTTGATTTTTTTTTCACCTTAGATAAACAGAATCATCTTGAAAGAAGCTGTACAGATAGCTGCATTCTCCAGAAATAAGGAATTTATCCCTTGTTAGAATGAAAGATTTAGATGGTCTCTATCCTAAAATTATTAATACATTATATGATGTAATTTAAATTTTCACTGAAGGTCCAAGGTCATGATGATAAACACACCTAACAAGGTGCATAGACAGACATATTATACTAAGTGGTTGGAGACTATGGAGTGTTGATGTTTTAGGGATTCAAACATAATGCTTACTTCTTTTATGAACCAACTCAAAAGTAGACCCATGAATCAAAAAGACGAAGATAAAAATATAAACTTTAATTGTAGACATTGGGTTTCCAGCAAAAAGATCTTCACAGCTGAATAAAAGGAACTTTGGGATCACAGGCAGAACTGCAGCCTCTCAATTCTCATGGCTTCCCACGTAGAGACGGGAAAGACTACCTTTTCTGATGGCATCCAAACTCACACTAGAAGGTTAGAATCACATATTCTAGGCCCTTCTCCCCAGTTCACCTACTGGGCAAGCCTACTTCTTCAGGGAAGAGTGAATAAAGGCAGAAGTTCTGAAACCCTGCACACTAATGTTTTCATTTTGTTCCTGTTTCATATGGTTCTTCGTCCCTTTTACCCACCGATCTAAAATACCATTGCTTGGTGGGGTATGGTGGCCCATGCCTGTAATCCCAGCAGCTCAGGAGGCTGAGGCAGGAGGATGATGAGTTCATTGCCAGCCTTAGCAACAGCGAGGCGCTAAGCAACTCAGTGAGACCCTGTCTCTAAATAAAATACAAAAAAGGGCTGGGGATGTGGCTCAGTGGTCGAGTGCCCCTGAGTTCAATCCCTGGTACCCACCTCCAAAAAAAATAGCATTACTCCTTACTTGGCTCCATCAGTCTTCTCCAAATTTTAAATGCCACTTACTATTGTTGTGGTTTGGAAGTCAAATAAATTTTGTAAAAAGCATATTTTTAACTGAATAAACACCCTGACTTTAATTCTGTCTCCTTAGAGGCCAGGTTTTGTATTCAGGGTAAAGGAGGGTATTTCCAGAACCACGTGCCAATTGTAAAAGAGAGAGACAACCAGGTGCAGTGACAAACACCTGTAGTCCCAGTGGCTCAAGAGGCTGAGGCAGGAGAATCACAAGTTCAAAGCCAGCCTCAGCAACTTAGCAAGATACCATCTCAAAACAAAACAATAAAAAAATTGTACCATTCAGATTGTTAAGTACCATTCAGATTTTAAAATAATAAATAAAATTTAACTAATTTTCCTTTAGAATATAATTTAACTAATTTCATGTTAGTAGATAAATTACATCAGGCTTACTTAGATTCATGGAATGGAATGTGCCCACCATATCCCAAGACGTTGCACATACAACACCTGCAATGTGCTCAGAGGTGCTTTACTTTTTGTTTTGTTAAAAATGAACGAACGACACTATTTCAAGTCATGTCTCTAAATACAAGAGAAATGAAAACAAAATTTAGAAGCCAAAGTTTTAAGAATTCTACCTGTAGACTTCAGGTTCAGCTCCTATCTACAGAAATAGATTTTGGATTTGCCAGTTCCACAATCACAAGACGATTCTTGGCACTAAATCAATCTGTCTCTCTTTCTTTTTGTCTCACTCCTCTCCTCTCCTCTCCCCGCCCCCCTTTTTTTCCCTTACTGGTTGTTTCTCTGGTACAATCTGAATTGAAAATGACTAATCAAAATCTTCTGTGACTGTCGATTTCTACCAGCACTACAGACATCACTCTGGAGATCTATAAAACATTTAAAGTACAGTAAATATTAACTGGCACTAAAGGAAGAAGTAAATCCCACCCATCCTAAGTGATTCACACCTGCGAATGACTTCCCATGGTTTTGCTGAACACTATAACAACATTCTACCCACGTTTTTCTTGGGCTCCCTCCCCTGCTTCATTAACTGGATGCACAATGTAGGTTTCTTGCCCATTTTGGCACAGAGACTTTGTGCAAGTTGGCCATCTTGCTAGCGATGCCCTCCCTCCACCCCTATGGCAGGGGACTGCCCCACCCCTGCTATTCAAGGGCCTGCTACTCAGGGGCACCTGTGTTCCACTGTCTTTAAAAAAGAAAACATGGGGAAATTTTCAAAAGCATAAAATAGTAAAAGGCATAAATTGAGTTCAGAACCAAATTCCTTAACCTGTTTCAAAATCTAAATATATCTGAAAATGAAATATTTTCAAATGTCTGCTACAAACTACTGGTGGCAAAAGTTGGTCTGAATTTATACGAGGCTATTTATCAGGTTTATTATTCAACTTAAGTGTGGATATTTATAGGCTTTCTGCAGACATATTAGTAGGTTTGATTACAGGGTGCTGACTATAATCATAAACACAATATGCCCTCATATTAACTTTCTAAAATCAAATTCTAAAACTCATTTGGATCGAGTGTTTGTGTTATTGTGAACTTATATAGCTTTTTAAAAGTTTAGAAAAACACAAAAATCCAATTAGATCTCCTATCAATAAAGCCAAACAATGTTTTCTGAGTGACTTTTAACACTGAAAAGCAATGAAAAATGTTCTAAGTGCTAAGTCTGAGCTTCAAAGTAGCAAGTACTTTTTAAATAAAAAAGACAGAATTGGGGTAACCCCAGAAGTGAAAGCTGTTAGGCCTCATCCACCTAACTTCGTGCTTCAGATATAAAGATAAACATTCTCTTGCAATTATCCAGAATACAAGCAACAATAAATGTTGGCGAGGATGTAGGAGAAAAGGTACACTCATACAATGCTGGTGGGAATGCACTGGTGCAACCACTCTGGAAAGTAGTGTGGAGATTCCTCAGGAAACTTGGAATGGAACCACCATTTGACCTAGTTATCCCACTCCTCAGTTTATACTCATAGGACTTAAAATCAGCATACTAAAGTGATGCAGCCACATTGATGTTTACAGCAGCTCAGTTCACAATAGCTAAGCTATGAAACCAGCCTAGGTGCCTTTCAACAGAAGAATGGATAAAGAAACTGTGGTATGTATACAAAATGGAATATTACTCAGCCATAAAGAATAAACTTATGGCATTTGTTGGTAAATGGATGGAACTAAACACTGTCATGCTATGTGAAATATGCCAATCCCAAAAAGCCAAAGGCCAAATGTTCTCTCTGATATGTGGATAATGACACACAATAAGGTGAGGGGAGAGGGAAGAATAGAAGTTCACTGGATTAAACAAAGGGGAATGACGGGAAGGGAGGGAGGATGGGAATAGGAAAGACAAGAGAATGAATTGGACATAACTTTCCTACGTTCATATATTAATACATGACCAGTGAAACGCCAATCATGTACAATCACAAAAATGGGACACTAATTAGAATAAGTTATACTCCATGTATGTCAAAATACACTCTACCATCATGTATGTCTAAAAAGAATAAAAATAAAGATGAACATTCTCTTTTAGTTAAGCCTAAGTGTAAATGAGCCCCAGACATGCATCTGTGCTCTGAGGCAAGGAACTATTAATTGAAACTCTACCTAAAGGAGACCCATATTGGAGGTATCTGTTTTCAAATATATATTTATACAACATACATATCAACTAATTTAATTCCCTAAAATGGTGAAATAAAGTACACTCTTAACTACATCAAGGAGCATCTAATAAACCTAATATATACCATACACTTCTTACTCAACTAATCATGAAAAAGAAACCTAATTCCAACATAAAAATACACAGAACAATCCTACTTTAGTATTTCCAAAAAATGCACACATATATGCACATCACAACTTAATAAGGAAGAAATTAAGTTTAATTTCCAATGAACTATTTTTCAAGAAATACCAGGTACAACAATTTCCTATGTACATTTTCTTTATTAAAATTATGGCACTTACTATAACAGCAGAAATAATTACATGATTTCACATCCAAAAGCAACATAATCATAGAAGTGCAAACATTCCTTATTACCAATAAAAGTAAAAAAGTTTTAACATGGTCTGTAAGCCCTTAATTGCATAAAATATTATATTTAGCATCATTTACAGCCAGTACATTTATATAAACTGTTATTTTCTTTCATTAACATTCTGCAAACAAAATATGTTAAAGTAAATAAGTATGATAGGACATCTGAATGTGATGAAAATTAAACATCAGTTTTGAATCATTCATGAAGAAACTGTAAGCTATAATTCCTCTTTTATAAGCTACGAGTACCATGATTTTAATTTTTAACATTTTTAAAGTAAAATAAAAAATTTCACTAAGTGCCATATTGAAAGACAAGAGTTTTGTTTTTTAATTGCAGCACCTTAGACAACAAAAGATTGCATCCTGTTCAACCAACCACACTATATAAATTATGACATTCATGGAAAATACATACACACAAACATAAATCAAATGTTCTAACCACTGATAAATGTCATTTGGTAAGCAGTTTTCAGAAACAATATTAACATCATGTAATGAGAACTGCCACCACTTGGAGTTTTCCATATGTTATCTTTATGAAATAGGAAGCCTGTAAACATAAGGTGTAAAAAAACACTTAAAATAAAGATGTAAAGTGCACTCAGTGCACTCAAAGTACTATCTTCATACTCTTACTCAAGTAATATTCAGGATTAAAATACTGTACCATTTGAAACATTCTTAGTACTTATGATGTAAAATTGCAACAAATTCATAATCAGATCCAGCTGATAAGAATAATGCATCCAAGAATATCCATTTAAAAATGATAAACTCCTTTAGACTTAATTCCCCTTTATGGTCAAACCAAAGATATGTCCAGTGTTTCATTAGCTCCTTCAAAAATACCATGTTTAAAAACAAAATTAATTTCGTCCTAACCACAGACATATATAGACTCTTATCTATCAAACTGTTAAGCTTTGGTTATATAAAGTGCAGTTCAATAATGTGCCATCCCAATCATTCAAATACTTCTACCAATTTTGCAGTTGATAACCATCTTCAAAATAATTTTCTTTTAGATTCAGTTAAAGTTTTCTGTTGGTATTCATATTAATAACTCCAAAATTCTCCCAGAACAACCTGTAATGTGCTTCACAATTCCTAGATAACTGGCAATGAAGCTTAATGAAGTACAATAATTCATAGTTGTGCTACAACACATTCGAGATCTGGCTCTGCTTTATTTTTTCTTTAAATACTTTCACACTTTTTGTTGTATAAAATTTTCAAGTTTTATTATGATACAGGCAGTACATTCCATCACCCTCATAGCAACCTCAGAAGTGAATCTGTCATTTGGGATCTGTGGGAAAGGAAGCAAATCAGGATACCTTGTTTTTAAACTGTCTACACCATAAGCTTCCAATGTGTGAACATCGTTTGTCAGTCCTTCAAGTTGCTGACTATATTCTTCTATTTTTTGTGCAAGTGCAGTTGGTTTTACATCTTTATCAGACTTTCCCCTCACAGCATAGTCAGCTGCAATCAAAGCTAACTTTGTGGAAAGGTAACATTTAAAGCATACCCATTCATTGGCATTTTTATGAAGGTCATTCCTAGCAGCTGAAAAATTTGCTCTGGCTTGTCTTAACCATCTCCGTGCTTCAACAGGATTGCCAACTGATTTGAAAGTGGGAGGAACAAAAAACCTTTGAGAATAAGTCTGTCCAGTCGAAGGAGGGCATTTTTCTTTATTTTGTTGTTGCCTCTCAGATTTATGGCTTGTTGCTTCTTGATTCCATGAAGTATAAAATCTCTGAAATGAGTACTTGTCTGACTGAAATCGAGATGCTGAGGTTGAAAATGTTCTTCTGGAGGCTCTGTCTGCATTTTGATCTAGAAAAGCCTGTTTTTCTAATCTGCTGATTTCATTCTGCAGATGTTTAAAAACTTCATTAGCAATGTCATGATTCTCTGGATTTTTGTCAGGATGCCACTTCAAATACAACCGCCTAATAATCTTTTTTCGTTCGGATTCTGGAAGCTTCCAAGCTTGCTCTACCACTGATGTCACTTCTTTTAAGATTTCAGGTAAAGAATTAACCTTAAGCTTTTTGGGGGAATGGTGTTTTGAGGATGAAGTCTTGTGGCTTTCCTTACCAGAGAATAAAGGAGGAATGCTTCGCAGACCAGGGGCGAGGAACTCTGTGGGGCTGGTTGGTGTAGAAGGAGCACTGTCTCTACTTTGAGAGCTTTCATCAGGCCTTGAAAACTTATACAGATCAAGTGAACTAACTATTTTATATTCACTATAACCAATGTCAATCTGATATATCTTGCCTAGAAAACTAGAATTGTCAGCATCTTCTCTTTCAACTTCCTGTACAATAATTGCATATGTATACGTTGGCTGGTATGACCCATAGATATCACCACCTTCAGCATCCACAAGGTACCCAACATATTCTCCTGGATAAAACACATTCATTGGATCCATAAGCAGAGTATAATGAATTTCAGCAGGTATTGGCGTGCCGGGCATTGGAAGTTCCAGTTTTGATGGCTCTGAAGAGTCATATTTCACTCCTAAACTGTCAAGTTTCTCACTAATCCTATAAATATCATTGCATCCCAGCATAGCAATTAAATATGAAGTGTCAGAAATCAAATTGTCAGTTGCTGATTTCAGTGTCATTGCTAATGCTAACAGGAAATTAATATCTTTACTGTCTGAATGTTGGATATAAAGCAGGATGACTGCATTACCAAACCTCTTCAGAAAAGCAAAAGTTTCACTTCTGCTATGGGGAATGGGATTAAAACCTTTAACTCTTAATGTTGTTTGAAGCTTTTCAAAACAGGATACTTTTAAGCCTTCTCTTAAGGCTTTGCAAAGTCTTATGGCTTTTTCTTCATTGGCCAAGAAAGCATTATCATTTTCATGCTTCATAATCCTAATCAGTCCTGTAATGAATTGTTCAGAAGACAAGAGCAACTGCAATCTTCCCTGAAGAGAACACAATGCTCCAAACTGACACACTTTGGGAGTTTCTTCATCTAACTGTTCTTCAAGGATACTGCTCAAAAGACGAGGTCTAAGTTTTTGAGGAAAGAGCATTATCAACTTAGTATGAAATCCGTGGTCTTTCCCTAAGTAGCACTGGCTAAGGTCAACCAACATTTGCACACCAATATTCCCTTGGATTCTACTTTTATAATGTGGTGCATCATCAAACACTAAGATGCTCGACTTTACCAACCTACCATCCTGGCTTGGAAGATAAAGTGCAAGATCTCGAACATTCTCTAGATCACTCCTCACCTTGACAGAATCATTTTGTAGACTCTTGAACAAGCCAGAAACTACTCTCTTAACTGTACGCATTTCATTAGGATCTAATTGTTTTCCTTCAGAATTTTTGAATATGCGGCTCAACACTTCAACATATTGCTTAGTTGAAATAATATCTTCAGTACCTAAGTGTTTGAACAACTGATGAAATGTGCCAAGTTCTAAAGGTAGCTTGTACAAATAAGGTTTAAAATCAGATTCATATTCCAGGTTTATCACTACCTCCTCAGGTTTCAGAAGTTTCCAACCATCTTCTACCATCACAAAAGCAACTCCTCGCAGTTGAAAACGGAACTCCCTTTTTTCTGCACTGAGAAATTCATATATGCTCCTTAAGACCTTTGCTCTAGTTTTTACCATTTCTTCATCCAAAGTTGTTATGTTGCATATATTTCTGCAGTTATTAATGACTTTATCAAGAGGAGGATCCAGGTTAACATTAAGCAAATTTAAAACTTGTTCAAGCTGTTCTTGTGGACCAAGGTCACTACCTTCTTGTTCTTTGATGCTCAAAGGTGTGGCTTTCTCTGGAAGAATAGGGCAAGATGTCCACAGCAGCTGGAGCACATCACACTGCTTGAATTTTGGATTTACCTGTGCTCCATTGAACTTGATAAGAGGAAGTGTTCCATTTACCTCTTGGTATTGAGGATGAAATCGAATGTATTCAGCTGGGGCCCTCTCGGGACATAAGAAAGGTATTAAAGACAGTTCTTTGAGAAAATTTCCAGACAATAAATCCATTCGTTCTTGGAATATATGATGAAGGAGGATATCAACTGTATTTTGCAATGTTTCTTTAGACCAGTTTTCTGTGTTAGCTCTCACACTAATTTCCTTAGCAAATTGTAACAACTGCTGCTGAGAAAGTATGTATTTCAGCCCGATATTTCTTAAAAATTCCACCCAGGATGTCATAAACGCAATTTGATTTTTAGGTTTTATAAGTTGTTCCAGTTTTTTAAAGAAATCCTTAGGAATAAACAATTTTTCAGGAAGCATAACTTCAAAAACTTTAACAGTTCTATCATAGAAGTGTTTTGCTTGCTTAAGCCGACTGTTAGCATCATGGATGATCAATAAACTTTCTAGTTTTTCAAAAAGTTGTTCCTTAATCTCTGATAATTCCTCAATACTTGATAATCTATTCTTAAGATAAATTAAGTGCTCTAATTTCCCATCATAAGAGAGATTTTCAATTTTGGGTAAAAGGTGTTTCAAATATACCTCAAGGTCATCTACAGGCACACAACCAAGTACCTCATACAGCTCTTTTAAATGTACTTTTTCTTCAAGAAATGCAGAAGACGAAGATTGTGTCCATTTTTCCACTTCAGCTGAAGGGATGCTTTTTGTAAGTACATAGCATGTTCCAAATTTGGCAATGCTCATATAGCGGCCACTGATGGATTTGTAACATGGAAGAGACTTTAAAATTTTTATGTCATCTTGGGACATCAAGTGACTCAAATTGCAGTTGAAATACATCAGAAGAGCTTCAAAATCACTTTCTACTAATTTTTCAGTTTTAAATGTTGAAGTTTGGACCATGTAATGTACAGCTTTCAAAATGCTTGTGGGGCTCTCTATGTTTGCTGTGTGGCAGGACAAAAGAGGAACAAATGTACTCTCCTTGGAGCAGATTTTGTTCAAAGCAAGCTGGATACAGCCAGCTTTCATCAGAGCATGAAAAACTTTATCACTCTGGGCATTTGGAAAAACTGCAATGTGCATAAGGCTTAGAGGAAGCAGAACATCTCCTTCAGGAACCACAAGTTGATTGGCTGAAACTGTAAACTTTGTTCCTGGAAGCAATGCCCAGTCTTTGAGGGTATCAGCAACGATATCAAATGTTGTTTTTGTTTCTTCCTGATCTTCTTTCACACTTACAGATTCACTGATAAAATGCCATGCATTCTTAAGCCAAGATTCACTCGCAAAATTGTCCTTCCACTTTGTGCAATTTTTGGTCTTATATTCACGAGGCAATACAGATGATAACAAATCTGCAAAGCTGGAAATGTCAAACACTTTTGCAACTTTACAGTTCAATAAAATACTACTATATTTCAAATACAATGTATTCATAAACAAGTCTTTGCGGGATGGGATCAATTCATGGTACGTTGTTAGAAACTTGGCTCGTTTTGCATCAAAAGTTTGCAAAACACTGTCCAGTGTAATGAGAAGGGGCAATCCCTCAACTTCAATCTCATTTTCTTCTGCATCCTTAAAACAATAATCAACTAAAAGTTTTAAACTGTGAAAAAGTTTTAGATTTGTCTGCTGAAGACGACAAGGCAGCTTCCCAATGTGACAGTTAGTATCAGGAGAGGAGAATGTCATTAAAAAAGACCTAACATCAGCAGGAGTCACATAACTAACAGGGATATCTGCATCTATAAGGCAGTGGTAAAGATTAGCAGTTTCATCACAGTTATACACCAAGTTGAAACCTATTTCCAAAAGTAGGTGTTTCAGTCTATAGACATTCTCTGCTACTGTTTTCCGTGTTGTAATATTATAATCTGCATTTTTAAGGTGTTGTAATTCATCCTGTAGTAAGTTGTCAAAAAATGGTCTAGTTTTGTTTGAAGAAGACATATTAATCCAAGTAATTATGACTGCTGAGTGCAAATCTGAGCCATCAATGTTTGGTGCACGGACAACAGGTAGAAGACGTTTCATGTCTTCATGAATGCAGCTATAAAGCGCTTTCACTAGGCAATATAAATCTGGCTGTAGATCAAGCCTGTTGACTGGGAAAAATGATAAAAACTTCTTTAAAGTGTCCTTTACAACATGAATGGGTGTATTCTGCAAAACAGATAATGTTGGGTCAGAACCAGGAAAATATCGTTTTTTTAATTGGATTAATAATTCAACATAGGCAGGAGCTATTAATGCAGTCATTAAACTGTTATTCCAGTCACTTCGCACACCAACACCATTATCATCACGCCACAAGTTTCTTCTGGCTGAATCTAGCGCAAAGTGGCCATTCACATGAAATGGCAACCCTGTCTCCAGTGAGAGGGGTAGAAAACAGAAGGCCCTGTGGGGTTTTTTATAATTATGAGTAATACAGGCAGCCACTCCACCTCTTGGGAAGAGAGTAATATCTTGATTCTTGTGTGCTGATATAACACTCTTAGATACTTTGTCCATACTTGAAAAACCTGACCTATTACAAATTAGCCATGTGGTAAGATTTCCTTCCGAATCCTCAGTATCCATAGTATATGTTATCTGTTGAACGGGTATGTCTTTGAGCTGTCTCTTTTTAGTAACACTATCAATGACAGATGCATGAAACTGTTTCCTTTTCAATCTGTCTCCATCAGTGATTTTTCCCTTCACTGAATACAGAACATTTAGAGCTCCTGTAGCTTTATCTATTTCACAAATAGAAATTTTTTCCATGTGATTAAGAAACATTAGAAGTTCTGCCCCATCTGAGCGTAATTTGTCCAAAAGATTCTGGACCATTCTGTCTGATGATGGAACTGAAGAAATTTCTGAAACTTTTGCCATTTCTGCATTACGAAGAGGAAATCTAAACATTGTGCAATTATCCAGCTTAAAGTGGGTTCCCAAGTAAAGGTCAAGAACATCTGAGAACTGTGTCCTAAAATCTGCATCCAAATCTCTAAACATGCGTCCAGGACTAACAGATGTGGCTCCTGGTGCATATCTGGCATGAGGATCAAAAATACACAGGATGTCATTGCCAGAAATAAAAGAAGGGCAGTCTGTAATATGATAGACAGAATTGAATCCTATACCATATTGTCCAGTTTTGCAAGGATTTCCTTCTTTGGTGCCTTTTCCAAGATTTTGAATTCCTCTAACATCATCTTCTGTAAAAGGCTGGTTGTTGTACACACAAAGTGCTGGCCCTTGCAACGGGGCCCACTTATCATCAAATATTCTATCAACTGGATGCTGTCTAGGATCAAACACAAAACAGATTTCTGTGGCCTTAGCATCATCAGCATTTTGAAGAAGCTCTTTCAACATTTCCTTTTCTGAAGGATAAGCATTAAGGATGCTCTTAATTCTACTAGTCAATTTTTCCTTCTGCCCAAATTCTGTGCCAAGTGTTGTAAAACAGATGTTGGATGCATACCTTTCTAATGCTTTATGTCTCTTTGGTATTGCTCCTAGTTTTACAGCTACTTCCCTTGGTATATCAGCATGGCAATATTTTACAGTGGTATCCTTTACTTTTATCCAGGGACAATCATTGTAGCATAAGGACTTAGCAGGGAGAAGTACAAGATTAGTATCTGGCAATAATATTTTGCCATAATTTTTCTCACAAAATTCTTGTTTCTTTTCTCTAATGAGACTCCATATTCCTTCACTGATTATGCGTCTGCAAAGCTGAAAATTCTCCTCTGTTATTTGTTTATTTCCTCTTTCTTCATCAATGGATTCCAAAACTAGGGCAAAATCTTCAACCATAAATGACTGCCTCACGCCCACACTTTCAAAAAGTTCACGAAAATTATTTTTGTATTTATTAGGTAACTGATAAAGGTATGGTGCTGCTTCAAAATTCAAATGAAAAGAAACTTTTTCTGAGTCAACATATGCATTTTCCACTAGGATGAAACTAAAAGACTTTAATTTTTCAGTAATTGATACCTTAGTTATTTCATTTTGCATCATTGCTTCATGAAGGTATTTGTAGCAAGCATTAGTGATATTCTCCTGGTACAATGTGATTCCATCATCAACTGATTTTGCAACTTCTTTCAATTGGTTTATAACCAGATCAACTGTTGGCTTTTTTAGTAATCCCAAAAACTCCTTTACAGCCAGTGACACTGAACCACAACCTCTGAAGGAATGGGAATTTTCATTTAAAATTGGCTGCAAAAGACACACTATATCTTGATGTTCAGCTGTATAAAGGTCAGTTGCTGCAAACATTTTTTCAGGCTTAAAACTGTTACCTTTCCATTCCAAAGAAAAACCTGCTGGCTTTGTTAGAAATGGAAGGAAAGGGATTGTTTGATATTTTGCAGCAAAATCCTTTGCTCTGGGATCCCTTATCTTTAGCTTCTCATCAATAAGACTTAATAAGATACTACTTCTTAGACAAGCAGCAACATGATCCCTTTTATTAATTTCAGCTACTGACTCTGCACGTTCTAGCATGTCATCCCATAAAATATCATCTTTTGCCATACCTAACTGAACTAGTTTAATCAAAATAATAGGATTAAGGTAATCCTGAGTAGAGCCATAAGGGAACCGTCCATCTTTCGTATCAAATAACTTAGCAACTCGTCCTTCAGGGTGGATTAATCTAGATGGCAAAACCAAAGGATGCCCCTCCAAGGAACAAGGAATACATGGAGTAACGCGAAGAATTCCTGAGAACTCATCAACTTTTTCATTTAGAACAAAATTCATTAAGGGATCTCTAAGTTCTGCTTCAATTTCTTGAATATTTGGAAAAAACACTTCTGAGAAAAACTGTTTCTCTGAAAACGTATTTTCAAGCAGTATCTGTTTACAGCCAGCTTCTTCAAATCCTAATTTTACTGAAGAAGGAAGTTCAACAGCACAAAGGTTTTTGGATCCAGTCTTTTTGAGGTATTTCAGAAATATCTTGAAGGCTGCTGGACCAACATCTCTTCTTTTAAGTATGGAGTCATCTAGAAATCTCACATTCTTCATGGAAACCCAAGTAGATCCATCAGAGAAGACTCTGGTCAAATCCTTTCCTTTTCCATGAGCTATATCTTCATAAAACCCTTGACAAATTACAGAAAAGTCATCATGAACTAAATCAGGATCAGGCCATGTTGCATAGTAAGTATAGTCAGTCAGTTCCCCACTAGTGGCCAGGTCCCGCAAGACACTAAGTGCCTGTAAGTAAGCTTTCACAATAACGTGTCGCATGAACGTGGTATTCCATCGTCCCTTTGTGTCTGTCTTCCAGATTTCCTTTCTATTTGAAGTAACAGCAAAACACCCATTGATGTGAACAGGCAAACCTGTTTTTATTCGTAAAGGTAAATAGCAAAACACCTCTCCAATGTGTGGTTTCACAGTCCACTTCTGGTCTTGAGTTTCAGACAGCAGAATTCCTACTGCCCCACAAGGAACCAGCCCTAGCCGTCTTCCACTATCATTCAGAGAAAATTTGAGAGCCTCTCCTGTATCCATGCAGGTGCATATAAGCCATGTGGTAGAATCTACTGTTTTTTGTGGCAACTCATCTGATGGTTTTTTTGATTGGCTAGACTTAGCCATTTCAAAGAGAGCAGCTGGGTCATCTTCTGGACCTCTAAAGAGTGGTGACTGTAAATCAGCAATCCTTCTGAACACATGGTGAAATTCTTCAACTGTGATCTGAAGAATACAAGATGACTTTGGTGCATCTGTGGGAAGCTTTTTATTACTGCTGCTGCAAGTCTTCATGAGTTTAGCAGCTTCCTTTAAAACACTTAGAACAGGTGCATTCACTGCTTTGGAGGAGCAGGACTTTTTTTTAATTATTATTGTATCTTGTGCTAAACTAGGATTGGTTTCCTCAATCTTTAAGTATTTCAAATACATAGAGTTCACACTCTGAGTAAAAATGATAAGTCTGTGTCCACAGAGACTAAATTCATCCACAAGAGAGTAAATATCTGCTGTATTATAGCAGGTACTACTTACTTCACTCACTTTTGCTTCCTGTTGAGTTCTAAAGGACAGTCGGAAAAGAGTTCCATTGTAGCTATAAGGTGCTTCTACCGTCAAAGGTAACTGACAGCCAAATACGTCTATAAATGGTTTGAACTGATTAGGAAACTTCCTAAGTCTTTTCTGTTGTTTACTCCAATTAATTTTGATCCCAGGATTAGATTTATCTTTAATGTGTTTACTGATATGATTTATGTTTGGATCAAACATTATCATGAATTCTCGACTCATAATGATGGGAATGTCAGTGAGATGGTATACAGAATTAAATCCAAGACCAAATTTTCCAACTTTGTCAACTTCTCCCCTTTTTAAAGATTCTCCTAACCTAGTTATGTTCAAAAAATCTGAATCTGAGAATTCAGAATTATTGAATGACCACAAAGCAGGCCCATGGCAAGCTGCCATTCCTGGGTCTAGGAGGTTCTCTCTTATGTCCATGTTTCTTCTCATATCAATCATGAAACTGCATTCTGTTGCATTTGCATCATCAGCATTTTGAAGTAGTTCCTTGAAAATATCTGACACAGAAGGGTACTCTTCCAGAATATTTTTAATTCTTACAGTAAGCGGTTCTCTTTGTCCTGACTGCTCAAATCCCATGTTTTCAGGATTGATCAGTCTTGTACTAAGGCATGGAACTTTTAGCCATTCTGCAGTTTTCATGGGTATGTCCTCGTGCACCAAAATGATTGGTTCCACTGAATCTTCTAGTAAGTCATTGAGGTCATCAACTTTGATATCACAGTAACAGCACTCATGAATTGGTTTCATGATAAGTTTAGAAGGATTTTTGCTGTGATGTATAGGAACTGGTGTGTTGGGACTTGCTGGGATCTGATTGCTATACAGCCATCTGATAATACTCAACATAAGTTGAAGATTTTGTTTGCTTTCTTGTTCACTGAGATCCTGGTCACTTTTGAGATACACCTTCTGAATGACCATGGAAATATGATCTGATGTTAATTCCTCTACTGAACCACAGACTTTAAAGAGTTGGTGAAATTTTGCCATAGTTTTAGGCACATTATGTAAATACGGCTGAAGGTCCAGATCATGGATTGGTTTTATCACAGCTTGAGCAAGAGGACAAAACTTTTTGCCAGTCCAAACCCATGGAAATTTTAAGGCCTTAAAAGACTCTTTCCCTTCATTCAAATGATCATGCATGAATCCATAAATTTCAAGCAAAATATGCTGGAACTGATAGTAGTCTTCGTCACTAAAGGTTTTTGAAGTATACCAATCAACAACAATTTTGAAGTGTTTTAAGACAGCACTGATGCTAGGCTTTGTAAAGATACCTAATGCTTTTTCTAAGTTTACATGGATACTTTCAACAAGAGGAAGTGATGAGCCCACTAGAGTTGCATGGGCCACATCACACATATCTGGTGGTACACAAAGATCACAGAGATCTCCTTTCCAGACTAAAGAACCTGGATAATTTGGAGGCCTTTCCTTGCAGGCTGGAACCCATTTTATTTTCTTCAATGTCATCTTTCCTTCAGAAGATTGCAAGAGTGTATGATTCTTATTTAAAACCAGTAAGAGTGTTTTGGCTTTCTTCAGAACATCCTGATCTGGACAAGAACCAACCTGTAAGGATTCAATTTTTTTTGCTACTTGTATAACATCTTTCTCATTGAGACTGGCTTCATTTTTTAAACCAATCTGTCTCAAAGAGTGAAGAATATCTGGTGAGGTAAAAATTGAGGGTGGAAAACAGGTTTCTTCTTCATTATAAAAGAGATCTTTCAGTACTTCTATATCAGGATCAAAGAGTTCACTGGCTGATACCATCCGTTCCTGTGAAATCTGAATGAATTTTAATGGCATTAACCAATCAAGCACATTTGGATTCTCATTTTTAAGAGAGGATAGATTTTCAAGGATCCATAACATCAGGTGTGTTACCTCTTCATGTGAATAAAATGCATTTTCCATATCTTTTAAAACAAGCTTTAAGCAGCTAGTAGTCTTTAATTTCTCGATCTTCAACATATTTGCCAAGCGAATGGTAGCTTCATCACTACTGTCTATTACTGAAATAGAAAGTCGCAGATCTGGTGGAAGTTTGGCAGTATGGTGCAACACCTTACAACCTTTCAATTTTGTATAAGAGGAAATTCCCTGATCAGATGAGTGGTTAATTCGTTTGAATATTGTCAATTCTTGAATTATTCTTTTCTCCTTTTCACTAGTATCAGTTAAACTAGCCAAGAACTTCCTCAGAGCATCTTTGTGTGTTGGAAGGAGAGAACCTATTTGATTACACAATTTCTGCAATGGTATCTTTTCCATTATCTGCAAAACAGCACTTGGTAATGGTGAATGAATGTATTTTTTAATGAGTGGATGCTGTATAGAGGCATCTAACTTTTTCAAAACAATCCCTCCAAGTTTTTGTACAATGTCTGCTAAAAATTCTGGAAGCTGTGCTTCCATTTCATCATCTAAAATAAGTAAAGATGGGATCCTGAGTCTAATGAGTTCCACGCATGTCTGATCTTCATCTAGTGTAGTTCTTGGGATAAGTGGCATTTCATCAAATAAAGTCAAATCCTCTGAAAAATGTATATAAAGATTCTTCCAAACCATCTTAAGCCATGAAACAGATGGGTGATTTCTGTCTTCACTGAGTGGACACCACTGAACGATCAACTCTCTGCCAGGCCAGAATGTATTCATTACTTCTTTAGTAAGACGTGCAAATCGCTCTGGATTTAGAAGCTGCAGCTGAGTACATGGCCTTCCTGTAAATCATATACAGAAATATTATAAATACACATAATTCTATTGTAATAGCTTTCTATTATCACAGGTAAGAAAGTACTAGAAAATTTTAAGAGTTTTAAGTAGATGTGAAAATTCAGTATACTTGGGGTAAAGTAATATTTAAATAATAATAAGATAATTTATATATAAATCCATATTTAGAATAATCTTTGGCAGAAATAATTCCTCTAGAAAATTCATATTTTAAGAAAATACAAAAAATACATTCAATGTGTTTTAAGAAGTATCCTATGATGTTCTGCAAATGGAATCCTCAGTAGGAATGTCTTCTTGTGTTACTTCATGTTCCCACATGAAGGAGCCACACGGCTACACAGGGTGGGGAGAAGGGTGTGAAGTCAGAGCATGGGTATCCATCTCAGTGACTAACAATTTCTGAAGCTCAGGCATCAAGGAGACTTACATAGTTTCCTTTCAACCACTAATCAGACATGTAATTTAGGTGTTATTTAATCTTTCTGGGACTTGAAAACTCTCATCTGGAAAAATAATAAGGATGAGGATCTCGGCATAAAGACTGTTCTAAATATATGCCAAATACACAACACAGTCACAGCTTTTTCAGCACTACTTATTATTTACAAAGTGTGCTCTATAGAGCCCTGAGATTTTGTAAAAATGCTTCAGAGGCCAGGAAAGGGAACAAGTAAAATGGATGTGCTGTAAAGGCAGGGATGTCTCCTACCAGAACAATTTTACTTCTGTAAGTTTATGAACTAGGAGAGAAACAATACATTTTTGGTGATGGGGGTGGGGTGTTGGTTTTAACTACTGGTCTAGAAATTAATGTTTTCTAAGTGCATTTTGTGTTTCAGAACATTGATAGTATTTACATCTGTAGGCACACAATGAAAAAAGTAACACTACATACATAGAGGTATGTACTTGCCCACAGAGACAATAAAAAGAATCTTAAATTCAATTTTGCAGAAACCAATATTTAGTTTTCTCCCTGTACACATAATGACTTCTAGAACCTTAAAACAGCAATTCTGGAAAACATTATAAAAGGGAGTGTACCTCAGGCCCTTGGTAATTTTGCATGTCATTATTTCTTAAGCAAGGAAAAATACCCTTCTTTCAAATGATTAACACAGCAGGAGGATGGCCTTACCTTCTACCAAAAATTATCTTTCAGGTTACAATAAGACATTTCAAAATTACTTTCACAGAAATTTAAACATGGGCACACTTTTTCTCCTTCAGGAGAGTGACAATACCCAGATACAGAATATTTTCATTTTCTACACTGTATGATTCAGGGTCATTCAAGTAGTAATATTTTAAAAATTACAAGAGCTTGTCAGCAGTCTAACCAGTATAGCTTCTCTGACCTATGAATCCCATTAAAATATAATTTTACAATAATGTTCTTAAAATATGGTTATGGAATTAATATCTAAATCATAAGTAAAGTATGGATATAATACTTCAGATATAAAAAAAGTTAGAAATTCAGAACACTCAGAAAACAGAAAATTAAATATGCACCACTTTATGTTCTGTTAATTGCCATAAGACATGCATTCTGAAGATATCCCACTGAATATCTGGGCATGAAATGTGGCAATTTATAAAATATATACCCACCTTCAGGAAAACTGCCTGATATTATTATGTAAATAAAATGTCAAGACACACACACATCACATATAGCATGCAACTAACACACCAGTCATGCACAATTGAAAAAACATGATAGAAAATAAAGGAGAGAGAAAATGTAGTAAAACACAATTCTAAGTACATTTAGTTGATTCCATCTGAAGTCCTGAGTTCTATCTACTTTGTATTAAAGACATTTAGCATTTAACCCTAAAGTATAAATTTCAACAAATAAAAGAAGTCTCCATGTCCTGGGTTAGAAATCCACTGAAGCACCTCTAAGAGGATCAATAAAATAATTTTTATACATTTTAGTAAACGTGAGTTTTATGTCCTTGAAAATCTGCAACAATGTGAAAAGAAGTTAACCACAGAAGTGAAGGTGTTCCTTGAGACAGAAAAGTTTTATCTACACTATTACATGGTAGGATCATTGAATTTGGAAGAACTCTTCTATGAGCTTCACTATAGATGAGTTAATACCTTACATGGTGAAAACCATAACATCAATAGGATGAATCCCTATTCAAAGACTGAACTGTTTTTAATGTCTATATGCTTATTTATATGTTTATGCTTAGTGAGAACAAGTTTGACATGAATGGAAATAATGCAGTCTACTTAAAATTCTTTCCCCAATTGTGCCATATATTATGCCCTTCAATACAATTTACTCATCTCTGCCTCAGTTTCTCCGTCTTTGAAAGTATTGTTATTTATCTACCTCTTTTGAATGTTGTGAAGATCAGTTTATGTTGGTAAAGCACTTTTTAAATTTTTTAAAAAACTACTTAACCAAAAAATCACAGTCCCAAATATTACTACATTTGCTCAGACTCCTTCAGAATCACACCCAACTGGCTACAGGGCTGATCCGAGATTCCAAGTACAGGTGAGTCTTTTATACTTTTGGGTATACAAAGTGGCAATGGCAGCTTTGATGACCAGTGAGTTCTAATAATGCTCCACCGTGTAAGCAGATTAAAATCTCTTTTTGTAAATGTATATGTGATATAGTGATAGTCCAATTAAATGGTGTACTATACATCAGTCAAATCTTCTATATACATGGAAAACGAAATAGAGAAAAAGAAAAGACTAAACAGAAAAAGGAAAAGGACTGACTGACTGCTCAGACTCCAGCAGGAATGCCACAAGTCCAGCGGCAGCACTGCCGCATCAGGGATCAGTGCGAGCGCCCCACTGTTATGTGGAGCAAGCCAAGGGGCTTCAAAATTATTCCAAATGACCAAATTTCTTCTCCCTAAAACAGCACTGATGCTTTGTCACCGATTTCCTGGCTTTGGTTTGGAATGGGAGATGCAACAAGTTAGAGAACTATACCTAACCTGGACAGTCCTCAGGGCAGGTGTTAGCTATGCAGCCTACTTTCATCAAGAGTCCTACTTCAGTTAAGATTTTCCTTTCCTCTTTGACTGGATTATACATTACAAAATTTAAGATATTTTGATAAAGCTTTAGGAAAATTGTTGTAACAGTAGTTGTAACTAATTAGATACTTTTAATATAAGTCAGAAGCCAAATCTAATATTTATATCAATTATCAGTACAATGATGACTTGGTTTCTAAACTGATTTTACACATATGGCCTATTTCAAAGAATAAATTTATCACAACTATTTCTATAAAGAAAATCTTGCATCTTTTAAATTTCTAAGTGAAACATGAACTTGGGAAAAGTAAAACCACAAGCTGAATCAAGTATTTTATATATATATATATAAAAGGTAGTCAGTAAAATGACAACTAGGCATTATAAGAACAGTCAGTCAACAGTCCCTAATGAAAGCTAGATGGACCACTTTCTATTTTTCAGTATGCTCAGGACAGGGCTCCCGCTATCACCAGCCTCAGCACTAAGCCAAACTCAAATGGTTCACTGTGAGGCCTGTAACTTTCTAGTCAGAGAGATCTCAGAATTCACTTTCCCTACACTTTTTCATCTAAATGTCTGTGTGTATTATGTAACAGAGGTACATTTACTACAACATTTTCCCATTAAAGATTAAAATACAACTTAAAATACAAATTTCTATGTGATCGTTCATTTGAGACTAAGTGTCCTATGAAATAAACTGTTTCTAAGTTAAATATGGTTTTATTCTAGTATGTGTAACAAATGACTGTATTAATCGAGTTTCCTCTCTCCTTTAATAGTTATTACCACCAAAAAAAAATTGTTGGTATAATTTCTAGCTATTTAGTTAAATGAAAACACAATTCAACAAACCAAATGAACAAAAACATCAGGCTTCAAAAGAACACAACATTCAGTCAGTTATCCTACCTGAATATCCCCAGAGAAGTTGTTGTGCTAGAATGTAATTAAATCCATTCTTAGAAATGCCAAAATTGTCACAATTTTCACATGATTGCTATAACAATTATTCTGAATCTACAGAATAATTCTGTCTACAGAATCTTTACACATCATTATGTAAAAGAAAAGCTATAAACAAAATAACATAGCAGAATATACATTTAAAATTTAAAGACATTTCAATGCAAGCTAAATCCAAACTACATAACCGTCAGGAGTCTTAGTTCAGAAACAAAGAAGAAAGAAACATGTAGTTTATATGTATCAACTACATTTCATCCACACAGAGTCACTTGATAAACCTTCATGAGCTTTATGCACAAGCTAGCATCATATAACATTCAGAGATTCTAGAAAAAATTAAGAAAAAGAAGAAGTACAATTTTTAAAAGTTTTTGAATACTTAAAGAAAGTAAAGGTACAATTCTGAGTTTATGACAAAGAAAGGGAAATTTATCAAATATTTCCACTGCTTGCTTATGATAGCCACCAATAATTACCTACTTCCAATAACTGCTCCATGGACATCTAACCCCTCCCTGCCTAAGGCAAGTCATTTATTTGATCAAGTAGATTGCTGTAACTCAATAAAATGTTTGTGCATTTGGGCATCTTAGGCTCAATTTGGCAGCTAAGATGAGGATCACAGGTCTGACCAAAGGAATTTAAGTTTTTCTGATCTTTTAATCTTAACATCCTTCAAATCACCTTAAGGCCAGACATTCCTCAGACAAATCAGCTGAGTGCTAGAGATATAAAAAGTAACAACCAGTTATGGTCCCAGAGACCTTGTCTATCTAATGGGGAAAGCAGGTATTAGATAAATGTACAAACAACAAGTACTGGTGTGAGTGCTGTGGGGAGCCCAGTGCTATGGAAGCACAGGTGGGCTGAAAGCAAGATGAAATACCAAGTAGCAAGGTGAAGGAGGATGGCAAAGAAAAAAGCCACATATACCACACCTAAGAAGGAGAACATTATTGTCCCCCAAATATGAGAAAGATCACAAGAAACAAAGAAACCAAGGAAGGAGATGAATAACATCAAAGGTTTATGTAGAATTTCCACATTTTAGACATCATTGTAACACCCAGAAAACGAAGCCAGATAATAAACAGCCTTGTTAGAAAGGTTAAGGATTAGGCCTTTATGTAAGCAAAAAGGGGGGAGTCTTTGAAAGATTTTTGAGTTGTGGGAAAACAGTATTTTAGAAAGATAATACTTATGCCACGGTGAGGGTAAGGATGGACATAGGAAAATACTAGAGGTTATTTCTACATTTCAAGGAGAGGTGACAGTGGCCTGAATGAGGGTGAGGCTGAGGGTGGAGCTGGGAGGGAAACAGAGACCGTGCCTAATACATGGCCCATGTATTAGGAATCTTCCCTGTATGTGTGAGACAGAACACGAGGCTCTCCCTGACCTGACACCCACCCCAGTGGCTCCACTGTATTCTCAGTATTTGATAAAGTGTCCATCAGACTGACAGTAATAATTTACATCAGGGTCCTCACTCCACTGTGAACTTCTTCAGTTTTATTCATCTCTATATTAATCTCATTTAGCATGATGTCTGGTACCTATGGGAAATTGAAACAAACACTTGTGGAAGATTCTGGTCTTGATACAAAACTAATAAATACGAAAATTTAAAAGTATACAAATAGGATGCTGGTGCCAATGTTAAGCATTTATCTCACTGAAATGCTTTTTTTTTCATTCAATATCCATTTATCTGCTCTTCTAGCACTTTTCTTCTTCTCCAATTTCTGAATTAACGCATTTACTCATTTACTTTAATAAATAATCTAGACCTGCAAATAAAAAAAAAAAAAACCTAGAATTGTGGCTCCAACTCTACAACTCAAGCAAATCATTTAAATCCTTCAATTTCTTTGACTTCAAATGGAGATGATGATACAGGTTGTTATCTCACAGTTATGGAGAACACACACTGATTTGGAAAAGAAACACTAAATCACAGGCACAATGACAGGGCTTTACATCCATCTGTAGTCCTGTTCTCGAAATCTAGACTTGCCTGGCAGATGAAAACATCAACATGTCCAACCAAACACGTCTGCCAGGCACTTGGCCAGACCCAAGAATATAAAAATTAAATAATGTTAACCCCTGCTTTTCAGGACTTCATAGTCTAGCACAGTTAAAACTATGACTGTAATCAAACAATGAATTACATAGTTGGTTATAAGAACAAAATTGCACAGCAGGGATAGGGGCACAAGGAGAGATCTCAGAAAAAGCTTCTTGGAGGTGAATCATGATACGAATATTAAAGGATGAATAAAAGTTAGCAGAGGAGGAAGCAAAGCAAGATGATGGCTAAAATCTGCCAGTGATTTTATTTCTTCCCATAGATAAAACATCAGAATAGCTACTCAACTACCAAAATACCTTCACAAGAGCTACATAAGTCAGGTAAGAGACCATGGTTTCTGAGTGGTCAAAAGTAACAAAAGACACAATGAAAAAGGCAGGCAGGAGGAAAGAGTTACACCCTCAGCCATTCCTCAACTCCAAGCAACAGGCAGAGAGAGATTCCTCCCACTTGGTAGAAAGAAGGAATTAAAGTCAAGGCCTTCAACTTGAAATCTAGTATCAGGCTGGCCACAATAAAACCGAAGACCAGGCAGAGCCCTAAGACTCTTGCCCCCAAGGCAGTGCCCATAGACCAAGCCTATGGAACCAGGTTTGCCAGGCTATCAAGGGACTGCCTTTACCTCCCTTCCCCCACCCTGGGACACCAGAAGGAAGACCACAACTATCCACTGAGGAGCAGGGCAAGAAAGCTAGCCCAGGACTTGCCTTGGAGCTCAGTGAGGCCCCTCAATGAGATTCTGTACCAGGCAAGAAACAAAAGTCACGGTACTTAGGCAGAGCTTGCAAACAGAGTACCTCCATTATTATCAACCCTAGAATATGACGGGAACTTTTATTCATCTTTTAATATTCAGATCATGAGTCACTTCCAAGAAGCCTTCTTTGACATCTCTCTGTGTGTCTTTCACTCCTAAGAGTACACAGGTCCCTACACTGTGAGATCTAGGTGCAACCCAGCATAGACATCATCAGTCTTGGTGACCAAGCAACAATCTCCAACACTCATCCTCCAACCTCAGGCAACACAGCCATCCCCAGACCAGCATTCATAAACAGAGCCTCTAGACCTGCACTGGCACCAGGCAAAGACCTGCACTCCAGTGGGACAGACTACTGTTTCAGTCTGCATCACTGCCAGCTGTGGCATGATTCTACATGCACCCAAGGCTGCAAGGGTCCATGTGGCTGTGAGATTAAAGTGCAACAGAGATTAAGGTCAGCCTTGGTACTAAGGGACTATCTTCATCAACATGAGCCCAACCTCAGACAGCACGGCATGGAGCAACACTCCATTTGTTGGGGGTAGTACAAGGTAGTAAAGCATAGGATTTTGCCTTGGAAGTCTATCCTAAGACATATTACAATCAAGCCCTCAAGGTGTAAGAGAGAAGGTTCTCAAAGTAATAAAAGAAAAGAAACAATTAACAAATAAGAGTCCCAGTTTGCCTGAAAGCAGACTTCTCATCAGAAACCTTGGAGTCCATGAGAGTGGCAGGGAATTTTCACAATAATGAAGAAAAAACATGTCAATAAAGAATGCTCTACCCAGCAAAGCTATTACTTTAGAAATAAAGAAGAGATAAATATTCCCAGACAAACAAAAGCTGAGAGAATATATCTCCTCCAGACCTGCATTAAGAAATGTTGAGTTCTTCAAACTGAAAAAAAGAAATGTTAATGACTAAGAGGAAAACATTGGAGAGTATAAAATTCATTGGTCAGAGTACACAGATTCTGAATGCTCTATTATAAACATGGCATGTAAGCAATTCATATCTTTATTATGAATAGTAAAAACAAAATGAAGACCTTAATAACTATGTTAATGTAGGAGCATCTCCACACCTTCCACCCCTCCCTTCCATCTTTCCCCATTCTATGCTAATAGACTGTGCTCTTGCCAGAGAGTACCCCTTTGTTTGTGACCTTTGGACCTGATTGGTCCAAGAGTGTATTTAAGCTTCTACACTTTCTGGAATAAACGGTATTTTCTGCTTTCTTGCTCCAGGTGTTTCTGTGTCTCACTGGGGCAGAGCAGATTTTTACCTACACCCCAGGGCCTGGGGAGAGTGGTCGCCACCGTCCAGAGAGACCCCATATCGTCTTCCCTGGGGACCCCTTCTTTCTCCGTCTCTCGGGACCCCAACTTGTCGAGTAGACCCACATGGCGCACCCCTTTTAAGCAATATGTTAACAATAGGAGACAGACAATAAGAAAGGATGCAAAATGGAACATAAAACTTTAAATCTTAGGAGGAGCCAGGTACAGTGGGGCACACCTGTAATCTCAGCCTCCAGAGGCTGAGGCAGGAAGATTGCGAGTTCAAAGCCAGCCTCAACAAAAGCAAGGCACTAAGCAAGTCAGTAAGACCCTGTCTCTAATAAAATACAAAATAGGGCTGGGAATGTGCTTAGTGGTCAAGTACTTTGAGTTCAATCCCCGCTACCCTCCCCCAAACACTTGAGAGGAATGGAATGTGAATAGATCAGAGGGTGTTTCTATTGGTGTATTTTCTTCTTGTTTCTTAACTTTATAGCAATGTGATATGTTGCTATCAAAACAGCTTGCTATAATCAAAAGTTGTTTTTTGTAAGTCTCATGGCAAGCACAAAGCAAAAATCCATTCAAGACAAACTCAAAATAATTAGCATGGAATCAAAACACACTACTAGAGTAATTCACTTAACCATAAAGCAAGACTTCAAGAAAGGGAAAACGAAAGAACTACAATCAAACCAGAAAACAAGTTACAAAATGGCTATCGTAAGACATTAACTATCAATAATTACCTTAAATATAAATGGGCTAAATTCTCCAATAAGAAACAAAGGGACTGAATGGATTAAAAAACAAGACTCAATTATATGTTGCTTATAAGAAACTTACTCTACCTTTAAGGACATGAATAGACTGAGAGGGAAGGGACACAATAAGACATTCCATGCAAACAGAATCCAAACAAAAGCAGGAATAGCTGCACTTATGGTAGACAAAATAGATTTTAAATCAAAAGTAGTTGTTTCTTTAAAAAAAAAAAAGGAAAGTCATCATATGATAAAAAAGATCAATTCAGCCAGAGAAGGAACTAATCTGCATACATATGCACCCAGTATAACAGCACCCAAATATATAAATCAAATATTAAGATACTTAAAGGGAAAGGCATACTCCAACAGTAGGGGATTTTAATGGCTCCCCCAACATTAAAAGACAGATTATACAGACAGAATCACAAAGAAACGGCAAGAGTTACATTGCCCGCTAAACTAAATGGATCTAACAGACATCTATAGTAGAACATTCCACCCAACAACTGCAGAATATACATTTTTCTCAACAGATCATGAAACATTCTCTAGGATAACAAGGTAGGCCACAAGACAAGTCCTGATAATTTTTTTAAAATACTGAGTATCTTTTCTGACCATTATGCAATAAAAACTAGAAATCTGTAAGTTTGGAAAATTATACAAACAAATGGAAGCTAAACAACTTACTCTTGAGCAATCAATGTATCAAGAAAGAGATTAGGAAGAAAACTGAAAGATTTCTTGAACCAAAAGAAAATGGAAATACAACATAACCTAAACTTATAGGATACAAAAAAGTAAAGGAAAAAAAAGAGAGAGAGAGAGATTTATAGCAATACCCAAAATCCTGAAAGAGCTCACACAAAATCTATTGTTTCATCTCAAAAAACTATAAAAAGAAGAAAAAAATCAAATTCAAAATTAGTAGAAGTAGCCGGGGACAGTGGTACACACCTATAATTCCAGAAACTCAGGAGGCTGAAACAGGAGGATCGCAGGTTCAAAACCAGCCTCAGCAAAAGTAAGGTGCTAAGCAACTCAGTGAGACCCTGTCTCTAAATAAAATACAAAACAGGGCTGGGGATGTGGCTCAGTGGTCGAGGGCCCCTGAACTTAATCTTCGGTACCAAAAAAAAAAAATTAGTAGAAGTTGTTAGGTCAAAGACAGACTCGGAAAACAACCGCCTCGCTCCTGGCCACCTGCAGCTGCCCCCGGGCCAGCCGTCTTGTGCCCCTAGCCCCGCTTGGTCTGGCCGGCCGCTGGCCCAGCCCCTGGGGCACTTTCTTAAAGTTCCTCGCTTGCTCTCTTCCGCTCCGCGGGGCCGGCCCCCGCCACCACCTTCCCCCCAAACCCTTGTCCACTGCCACCGCCCCGAGCAGCGCTTGTGCACAGAGCACACCCACACAGCCACCGTCAAGTCACGCATGCCCAACACAGTACGCATACCCCGAACACACCAACATGGCAGCCCCCAGTAGCCCATACAGACAAACAGTGAACCCCGACATGAAAGCCACCATGACTCCCAGCTCATCCAGGAAGGACTCTGACCTCACCAGCCTCACCTAACCAATCTCAGAGGACACTGGACTCTAGACCAACACCTCTTCCTGCCCCAGGCCCTTCCCTTCCTGCCTTAAGCCTTCCTTTTACGGATGGGGGGACCCTTTACGTTCTGTATGCCACGAGGCTCCAGCCTCATTTCAGCCCGCTCAAGCCTGGTGATCTGGCGTGTGGCCGATCCTCCCAGAATAAAGCCTGTTCTGGTCCTGTTTTACTTCCTTCTGGTCATTTGGCTTTAAGAGAAGTAAAAACATTACAAAAATCAGGGCAGACCTAAGTACAAATAAGTGAAACGCTAACAAATATACAGAAGACAAACAAATGAAGAGTTGGCTCTTCGTAAAAATAACTGACAAGTCCTTAGCTGGATTAAATAAGAAAAAGAAAACTCAAATAAATAAAATCAGAGATGAAAAGGAAGACATTACAACTGACACCACAGAAATGCAAAGGATCATACAACAAATTCAATGACTTAGTAGAAATATAAATTCCTGGACACATACACTTTAGCAAGACTGAATCATGAAAAAACAGGAAAACCTGAATAGACCAATAATGAGCAATGAGACTGAATCAGTAATAAAGTCTCCCCGATGACTTCACTGCTTAGTTTTACCAAATACTAAAGAACTAATACTGATTCTTCTTAAATTAAAAAAAAAAAAATTCCAAACTCATTTCAAAAGGCCAGAATCACTCTGATACATAAACCAGATAAGAACACAACAATAACAAAAAGAAAGCTACAGGCCTATAGGAGCATCTCCATACCTTCCCACCTCTCCCCCCTTCCATCTTTCCCCATTCTATGCTAATAGACTCTGCTCTTACCAAAGAGCACCCCTTTGTTCGTGACCTTTGGATCTGATTGGTCCAAGAGTGTATTTAAGCTTCTGTAGTTTCTATAATAAACGGTGTTTTTCTGCTCCTCACCCCAGTGGTGTCCCCTCTTCTTGTCCCAGGTGTCTCTGCGTCTTGCTGGGGCAGAGCAGATTTGTACCTACACCCCGGGGCCTGGGGAATTTGGCTCCACAGATTGCCACCGTCCAGAGAGACCCCATATCATCTAACCCGGGGACCCCTTCTTTCTCCGTCTCTCTGGACTCCAACTCGGCGTGAAGTCACGTGGCTCCCTTCCTCTCCCCCTTTATTAAAGCGATACAGGCCAATATCCTTGATGAATACAGATGTAAAAATTGCCAACAAAATACTAGCAAACTGAAGCCAACAACACATTAAAAAGATTCCCAATGGTCAGGTGGGATTCATTCCAGAGACGCAAGAATGGTTCAACATATGCAAATCAACAACTGTGATACACAACACATTTCAAGTATCTGCTCTCATGACAATGCAATAAAAACTAGAAATCGGCAGGTCTGGGAACTGTACAAATGAATGGAAGTTAAACAACTTACTCTTGAACAACCACTGTATCAAGGAAGAGATCAAGAAGAAAATGCAGATTTCTTGTAACAAAAGAAAATGGAATGAGATGAATTCTTAATGTAGTTTTGATTTGCATTTCTCTAATTGCTGGAGATATTGAACATGTTTTCATATATGTATTGATCGACTGCATTCTTCTGTGAAGTGTCTGCTCAGTTCCTCAGCCTATTTATTGATTGGGTTATTTGGTTGTTTTGTTTTGTTTTTTTGAGTTCTTTATATATTCTAGAGATTAACGCTTTATCTCAAGTGTATGTGGTAAAGATTTTCTCCCGATCTGTAGGCTCCCTCCTCACATTATTCATTGATTCTTTTGCTGAGAAGAACTTTTCAGAATGGCAATCATCAAGAATACAGGCAACAATAAATGTCGGTGAGGATGTGGGGAAAAAGGTACACTCATACACTGCTGATGGGACTGCAAATTGGTACAACCACTAAGTAAAGCAGTATAGAAATTCCTCAGAACCAGCCATTCACTTCGCTTGGTGTGGGAGAGCTGTGGGCTGAGCTCAGTGGCCAGAGAGCTGGAGGAGCCAGAGGCTGACTTCATCTCCACCTGGTCCAGGAAGGGAGACTGAGGGAAGGGCCTGGATTCAGAGCCAAATGCATCCGGGCAGGATGTGGTTTTTCAGGAGCTAGAAAGATGGATTTCGCCATCTGTCTTTCCTAATGCCATTTGTGGGGGAGTCATCCTGGAATACCAAGACTGGTGGTTCAGACCCCTCAGAAATCTCAGCTGTCAGCCAGAGCTGGTGCAGCACATGCCGGTCGTGAAGACTGACTTCTGGCATATGGAGGGGCTGGTGGGAAATGGGCTGTGAGCAGGGACAGTGACCAGAACTCTTGTTTGTTGTCAGTAGGAATAAGCATGCACAGATCTGACATTAGCACATCAACAAAAAAAAAAAGAAAGAAAGAAAGAAATTCCTCAGAAAACTCAGAATGGAACCACCATTTGACAGCTATCCCACTCCTCAGTTTATACCCAAAGGACTTTAAATCAGCATATCACAGTGATGGGGTCACATCAATGTTTACAGCAGTTCAATTTACAACAGCTAACCTAGGTGTCCTTCAATAGATGAATGCATAAAGAAAATGTGGCATGTATTCAATGGAATATTATTCAGCTATAAAGAATAAAATTATGGCATTTGTCAATAAATGAATGGAGTTGGAGAATATCATGCTAAGCAAAATAAGCCAATCCCAAAATAACAAAGGCCAAATGTTTTCTCTAATATGTGGATGCTAATTCACAATAAGGGGTGGAGAAGAGCACTAGGAAGAATAGAGTTACCTTAGATTAGGTAGAGGGGAGGCAAGAGAAGGGAAAGAAGGGGATATGAAGATAGGGAGGATAGCAGAATGAAACAGACATTATTCCTTTATGTATATATATGACTGCACAACTAATGTAATTCTTCAACATGTACAATCAGAAAATGAGAGACTATACCCCATCTATGTATGATATATGAAAATGCGTAAGTGCATTCTACCATCATGTATAACTAATTAAAACAATTTAATTTTTTTTTTACAAAAAAGATCTACAAAAAGCAATCATCTGATAAAGAAAAAAGCAGGAAAAAAAAAGAAAATAAAAATACAACATACACAGGGGCTGGGATTGTAGCTCAGCAGTAGTGTGTTTGCCTTGCATACGTGAGGCACTGGGTTCGATCCTCAGCACCACATAAAAATAAATAAAATAAAGATATTTGTGTCCATCTATAACTAAAAAAAATTAAAAAAAAATACAACATACATAATGAAGACAAAACACCACATGTTCATCTCAAGAGATGCAGAATAGGCATTTGAAAAATTCAACATCCCTTCATGATAAAAATGCTGACCAAATGTAGGTATGGTATGTACCTCAACATAATAAAGGTCATTTATAATAAGTCAGTAACTAACACTATACAAAATGAAAGAAAGGAAAACTTTCTATGCTTTCTGGAAGGAAAAAGCTGCATACTTTCACCACTTGGATTCAACTAGAAGTCCTAGCCACAGCAATCAGGCAAGAGAAAGTAATAAAAGTCATCCAAACTGAAAAGACAAAGTCAAACTGCCACTAGACCACATGTTCTTATATATAGAAAACCTCAAAATCTCCACCAAAAAAAAAAAACTATTACAATTAGCTGGGCGCGGTGGTGCATGCCTGTAACCCCAGCACTTTGGGAGGCTGAGACAGGAGAATTGAAAGTTCAAAGCCAGCCTCAACAACAGCAAGGCGCTAAGCAACTCAGTGAGACCTTGTCTCTAAATAAAACAGAAAATAGGGCTGGGGATGTGGCTAGGTGGTCCAGTACCCCTGAGTTCAATCCCTGGTACCAAAAAAAAAAAACTATTACAATTAATAAATAAACAAATTCAGCAAAGTTGCAAGATACAAAATCTACATATAAAAATCAGTATCATTGCTATACACCTACAGCAAATCTGAAATAGAAATCAAAAAGGCAATCCCATTTACCATAGCTACAAAATGGACAAATGCCCTGGAATAAATTTAATCAAAGAGGTGAATAATCTCTACAATCAAATCTATAAAACCTCGATGACAGAATTTAAAGAGTATACAAAAAAATTGGAAAGACACCCTGTGTTCATAGATTTGAACAATCAACATTGTAAAAGGTCTATACTATCCTAAATGTTCTACAGATTCAATGCAATCTCTATCAAAGTATCAATGACATTCTTCACAGAATTAGGAAAAAAAAATCCTAAAATTTGTATGGATCACAAAAATTCCAAATAGCCAAAGCCATTTTAAGCAAAAAGAACAAAGCAGGAGGCATTATACTGCCTGATTTCAAAAAGTACTACAAAGCTATGGTGATCAAGACTGCATAATACTGGCATCAAAACAGACACACACCCCAGAGAGAAAAGAGAACCTAGAAGTAAACTCATGCATTTACACTGAAATGACTTTCTGGAAAGGTGCCAAAAACATGCACTTGGGGTTTTAGTGCTGGGAAAACTGGGTATGCACACACAGAAGAATGAAACCTAAACCCCTCTCTCTCACTCATTACAAAAATCAACTCAAAACAGATTAAAGATTTAAATAAGATATGAAACTAGGAAAATACTGGAAGAAAACAAAGGGGAAATACTTCAGACACTGAAAGGCACCAGGATTTCACAAGACCCTAAAAGCACAGGCAGCAAAGGCAAAAACACACAAATGGGATTAGACCAAAACATAAAATTTCTGTACAGCAAAGGAAATAATCATCAGAGTGAAGAGAAATCATAGCATGGAATAAAATATGTGTAAATTATATCTGAAGGGGGGTTAATATCCAGGAGGTGTAAAAAATTCAAACAGCTCAATAGCAAAAAAATCAGATAAACAGATTTTAAAAAATGGGTAAAATCCCTAAATAGACACTTCTCAAAAGAAGACACAGAAATGGCCAACAGGTATATGAAAAAGTGCTCAACAACACTAATCATCAAGGAAATGTAAATCAAAATCACAATAAGGTATCAACTCACCCCATTAAGAACTTCCATTATCAAAAAGACAAAGATAACAAGTGCTGGCAAGGATGTGGAGAAAAGGCAACCCTACACACCGTTGGTGGGAATATAGATTAGCACAGTCATTATGAAAAACAGTATGAAGCTTCCTCAAAAAACTAAAACTAGAACTACCATATCAGCAATCCCACTCCTGGATATATATTGAAAGGAAAAGAAACTGGTATGTCAGAGACATCTGCACTCCCCACTATTTACAATAGGCAAGAAATGGAAACAACCTAAGTGTCCATTATTTGATGAATGGATAAAGAAAAAGTGGTATATACAATACCATAGAATACTATCAGGCCATAAAAAAAAAAAAGAATGGAATACTGTCATTCACAACAACATGCATGGAAATAGAGATTCTTATGCTAACAAGCCAGGCACAGAAAGACAGTTACCACAAAATCTCACACATACATAGAATATAAATAAGTTGATGTCATACAAGTTGAGAGAATAATGCTGGTTACCAGAAACAGTGAGAGTGGAGGAGTGAAAGGGATGGGAAGAGGTTCATCAGTTGGTAATAAGTTATAGTTAAGAGTAAGAATTTCCAGAGTGTTACTGCACAGTAGGGCGACTACAGATAACAATAATATACTATGTAGTTCACAAAGCTAGAAGAAAGAATTTTGAATGTTTTCATCATAAAGAAATGATACATATTTGAGAAGATGGATATGTTTAACCTGATTTAAATTATTATAAAATGTAGACATATATCAAAACATCACATAATACCCATAAACATGCAAAATTTTTATGTCTTTATGTATCAATTTTAAAAATTAATTTTAAAAAATTGTTAGGAGCTGGGACTGTAGCTCAGTGGTAGAGCACTTGCCTAGCATATGCAAGTGTTGCATTTGATCCCAGCACCACACACACACACACAGGCAAATGGAGGGTGGAAAGAAAGTAACCTATGCAAAAGAAATAACATACTCAAAAGTACATATATGAAAACATGTTGATTCAGGAAAAAAAAAACGTTATTGAGCACCTACCTTGAAGTGGACACTATTCTACATGATGATGACAAATCTGATTGGTCTCCCTGCTCTCATGAAATTAAGGGATCATTTATATCAGTCTGTATGTGCTTCAATGACTAGAATAGAGGCAGAACTTTGAATAAAGCAAGGTCTCTGAGATAACTCTTCACAATCATGAAAAAGTTCACAATCATGGAACACCATCTGGCACATACCAGCAAGTCCAGCTCTCTTTTGATTAAATCAGTGTCCACTGGAAAGCCCACAGCAGGGATGTTATGGTTTAGATATGAGGTGTCCCCCAAAAGCTCATATCATGTAAAAAATAAGGCAAGAAGGTTTGGAGGTAAAATGATTGGGTTATGAGAGCTTAACCTAATCAGTGAATCAATCCACCTGAATGGATTCACTGGGTGGTAACTGTAGACAGGTAGGGTGTAGCTGAAGCAGGTGGGTCACTGGGTCTGCCTTTGGGGTATATATTTAGTCCCTGGTGAGCCGAGCTTAGTTTCTCTCTGCGTCCTGATTGTCACGTCCTGAGCGGCTTTTCCCTGCCACATCCTTCTGCCACGACTTCTGCCTCACCTCAAGCACAGAGAAGTGGAGGCAGATGTATATTCACTGAGATCTCTGAAACCATGAGTGCCAAATAAACATTTCCTCCCCTAAAATTGTTCTTATCGAGTCTTTTGGTCACAGCAGCAAAAAAGCTGACTAAAGCAAGGGGCAGGTCAAAATCAGCTAAAAAGTGAGCACTGGAAGCAGAGACATCAATTGTTAAAAGTGTAGTGATAATGTCATAAGAAATTATATTTGTATACATTCCACTATGATACTGGCACTGGAATAAGTCAAAGGGATTGATATAGAAAATTTCCAGGGACTGATCAATAGAACCAGCAAACTGCAGAAAAAGATGACAAATCAAGAACTCATCTAGAACAGTTCCCATGGTTAGTGGCATCACTCTCAACAGGATTATTCAAAAGGAAAAACAGTTTCAGGAGAAGACAAGGACTAAAGTTTTTGAAAATGTTTTATTTTGAAATACTTATGGAACTCCAAATGTAAAATGATGATTCATAATAGCTGTCATTTATTAATGTTTACTATGTGTCAGGAATTGAGTTAAACAACATATATAACTGAGAGAGAGAGAGAGAGAGAGGAGAGAGATATTGATAGACAGATACATTATTTGGTCTTCAAAAAAAAACTTTTAAATAACCTGCCCTGCTGTAATTTATACAAGTCTGTATAAAATTCACTTGGTAACATGTGGTTGGTGCCACCATTTACTCAACTTTTATTCTTATTTCATTAACCTTACAATTAAGGTCCTGTATTTCATGTAATCAAATCTAGGGACATCAGATATACCTTTATGGAAGGATGTCAGTGCATCAAAAAGGAAACAGAGGTTCAGAGAGGGTGATGATTTTGTTCAAAGTCACACAATAAATCAAGGAGTCAAGTCTCAACCCAGAATTATGGGATTATAAAACCAAGTTTTTAATTGTTTCATTCTATTATACTTGAGACTGGGGTGCTATGGAGGTCATTAAGACACAAATAAATATACTCAAAGGAAGTAAAGAACAAAATAAAATAGCTGAGGAAGGAACAAGGATTCACAAATAATTCTGAGAATAGTCAAAGATAAAGGAGGATAACAAGAAAAAACAGTAGCTTAAATTCAGTGGGTATAAAGTAGTGAGCAATAGCATGAGACCTTCAAAGAGATCATAAAAGGGAAAAAAGAATCCACTAAACATAACACAGAAATGACTTAGAGTTAACCTCAGCCAGGCCAGTCAAAAGCATGAGAGCAGAAGTCACAGCCTGTTTACAGTGGTAACGAATGGTCAGAGTGATAAGACTACTCTTCTGGACTGGGACAGAACGCAAGATTAAAATCAAAGTCAAGGTTTGTTTTGTTTTCCCTGAAATGGAAGATACTAGAACACGTTCAATTGTTGATGATAATGGGACAACAGATATAAACATTGAAAATACAAGTAGTAATTCATATTTGACCAAACGATTAAATGTGTTATAAGTAAAAGGAGAAATTATCAAATAATAAGAGAAACGATTATAAAATTAGAAGAGAACTACCCACTGCATGAAAAGAAACATCACATTTCAATTTCATGCAGTAGTACTGTCAAGACTGGGTATATCAAATGTTATGTTTTTGTGGTGTTTCCTACCACATGAAGAGAGCTCCACAAACAATACTTTTGTCCTCTCTCTTCTCATACTCATATACCCCACACCTCCAAAAGGTAGAATGACCCAACTGGTAAATTTAGAAAGAGAATCTGCACATGCTCAGTAAGTTTCTTACAGCAAGCTCCTCTGTTTCAGAGGGGCAGGACTCATGTAAAGAAGCCTGTGGTTTTTCCAGTGTAGCCTGTGACTAGATTGTAAGCTAATGCATTTAATTCTTCTCAACAGAAGAACAGGACACTGGCTACCATAAACACACATTATGGGTGATCAAAAACAAACAAAAAACCTTGAACAAACATCTAGTTAATATGCAAAAAAAAAAAATTAACCAAGAACCAGAGACAAAACACAGTGTTTATGGTATGTTTATAACTAGAACATGCAGAAGAGAAAATGAGCTGGGCATAGTGGCACATATCTGTAAACCCAGCAACTCAGGAGGCTGAGGCAGGAATATTGCAAGTTTGAGGCCAGCCTCAGCAATTTAGCAAGGCCCTAAGCAACTTAGCGAGAACTTGTCTCAAAAAATAAAAAGGGACTGGGATGTAGCTCACTGGTAAAGTGCCTCTGGGTTAAGTCCTAAGAACAAATAAATAAATAAAATAAAATAAGAGATAAAATATGTAAAGTAGGAAGACTGAACTTTTTCCGTAAAGATATCAAATTACCTAAGTTAAAATAAATTTAACTCACTCCTAAAAATGTAATACCAACTGTGTCTCCTCATCCACCCAGGACAAACTGTGTCCACACTCTATACAATAGGATATCTGAAAAATTCCAAGCAAAAGTAGTATTATTCTGTTAGCCTTCTACCCTTTTTCACCTAATCTGGCTCTGAATAACTGTCAGCTGATTTGTAAATACATATCCACAACAGAAACTATTTGCCACCAACAAAAAAATATTCTCTTCAAAAGAAAGTAATCCATTACAGTGAAGTACTACAACAATAAGAAAGAGGGATTATACTGCCACACAAGGATTGAATGAATCTCACCCACAACAAAGGAAGTTAAAAAAGACAAAACAAAAAGTACATACTGAATGATTGCTTTTATACGGATGATAACTAGCTAAGTTAATCTCTGTTGTGCCCCTTGAGTAGTGAACTAGAAAAAGCAAGAGGGGGACTCTGGTCCTGTTTTCTGATCTAGGTTACACAGGTATGCTCAATTTATACAATTCCACTAAGCCAACGTTCATGATATGTGCACTTTTCTGTATGTACATTGTACTTCAGTGCAAGGCTTTATGGGGTTCAATGTATCAGCCCACATTTCTAGGAAGCTGATCACATCCAATGCAAAACCAGCGTAACTACAAGAAACCCTGGAGGAAACTCAACAAAGAGGGCAAGGTCGAGGACCTGATCTCCAGGCACTCAAGTGATGTTCTTGAACTTAACCTTTCTCATCTGTGCCACTTCAATAAAATTGCTGTCCTCATTACTACAGAGGCTGCAAGGTGTGAGGCAAAGAGGCTCAAATGAAAAAAATGAAAAGCACTAGAAAAATATGCAAAGCCCTACATAGGTAAAGATAAGATTCTGTAAATAGCCACCATCAGACCATGACAGGAGAGGTTCTTAAATACATTATCTTTGGATTCTTTCAGATGCTAGAATGACTTCTGAAATGTTTTAAAATATTGAACAATATTTAAAATATTGTTCAACCAATACAATTAGGTTGAACCATATAAAATCACTGATTTTTAAGTTTAAAATGAATAATTATTAATAGGAAATTTAACAAGAACTGTTTACATCCTTGTAATGTTCATTTTTTTTTTTTTGTAGCAGGGATTGAACCCAGGGGCACTTAACCACTGGCCACATCCCCTGTCCTTTTTATTTTAAGACAAGGTCTCACTAACTTGCTCAGGGGCTCTCTCAATTGCTGAAGCTAGCTTTTAACTTGTGATCCTCCTGCCTCAGCCTCCCAAGCTATTGAGATTACAGACGTGCACCACCATACCCAGCAAGAGGTTCGATTTTTTAAAAATACTAAACAACTACAATACCTCGGGTTTGGGCAGCTTCCTTTAAAGCAGCTAGAAGGTGAGGCTTCAAGTTGTCCAAAATAAATCTTCCTTCAAGACCTGGGAAAAGGGACCTAGAAAATGAAAGACACACAGCAATTATAATTTTCTAATAATTCTAACATTAAAAAATATTCTGCCATATAGTTTTAAGCCAGTTAAACTTACCATTGTATCTTCTATAAAATAAGATTAAATTTATATAAAGTATACAGAGCAAATCAAATTTCAATACTTTGTGATCAATTATTACCTAGGCTTTGGCTTAAAATATGAGGGCATCATGTACCACATAAATTCAGACATGTTCTAAACACCATAGGATAAAATCAGTTTTAGTTTCTGAAATGTCAATATATGATGTCAGTTATAAAGTGTTACTTAATGTACTATTTTAAATTTCATCAAAATACCTCATTAGAGACTAACCTGACCTAGTTATTATTAGCACTTTATAATCATGGTTCTCAGGGATGTCACTCAAATTTAAGAAAAATAACTGCTTGGATGCTTGGACAACTTTTTTTTTTTTTTTTGAGGTGAAGTCTCACTGTTGCCCAGGTTGGCCTTGAACTCCTGGGCTCCAACAATCCTTCTGCCTCAGCCTCCCAAGTATCTGAGACTTTGGATAATTTTTTTAAGTGATAAACACTGGAACCCTTTTACATTTTAAAATGCACAACATATCCTTTAGTATTTTTAACAAAATATTTCTTCTTCAAAAAGTCTTTCCAAGCACAAAACCTACATCGATTACTGATATGTTTTACAATAAAAGATGTGGGCAGGGGCGGGGAGCCCCCAGAGTAAACCAGCATTTGAGAAGTATGATCTCTACCTTGGATACTCTTCTGAGGTAATATAAATAACATCTTGATCTGACACAGATGAGGAAAAGGGGACAAAATTTCCATTTTGCAAAGGTAGCAGCTCTAGCCCAAGCAGCTCACTGTAGGCTTGGTCAGAAAGCACAAATTCCAGAAGGTGAAGCTTTTCTTCAGCACTGCCCAGATGTGCACACTTCCTCAGCACCTGCCGCACCCATGCAGGTGTCACCTTCCTCACCGGCGTAGAGCTGGAGGAGGTGGCAGCATTGAGCTGAACAGCAGCAGCCAGATTCGCTGGCACCCTGGCAATCTGCTTCCCTGAGCTCTGGAGGTAGTTGAGCACAGATTTTGTGTATTCCAAACTTTCATCAAGTTCTGAGAAGTAGGCTTGCTCCAACTTGATCCAATCATTACTAATTGAGTAAATCACAGCATTTTGGAACAGTTCACTAAACAGAGGCCCTAATACCGGTTGCCAATGCACCTTGACTTTGCTGGCCTCAGGCCAAAGCTTATATATAACATCCACAGACAAAGGGAAATCGGAGCTCTTTTCCGTCGTCTCCAGACGTTTTATTGAATCTAAGATCAAGGTGGCATACGCTTTTGGGACAACATTCACAACAAGAAATTCATTCCATAGGGCTGCTGGATCTCTCCACTGGTCCAATTCTCTCCATTTTATGCTCCTGCGGTTGTCAGTCAGGCCAAAGAACCCACTGATGTGGACTGGGAGCCCCGTTCTGCTCTCCTCGCCAGGAGGTAAAGGAAGAAAACAAAATGCTTTCCCTGAGAAATCAGATATTGCTCCTTTTTCTTCGTCATCTCTGCATGATAAAGACACAGCTATTCCAATGATTGGGACAAATTTCAATTCATCAGCTAAAGAGTCAAGTTTACTACAAATCCCTCGCCCACCCACACTGTTACACACCAGCCAAGATGTCTTCTGTGCATCCTTAGTACTCTCATCTTCTAAAACTATATTTATATGATATGTTACACAGGTGATACTATTGCTTGGAATCTTTTTACAATAGTTACTTATAGCAGTTCCCAGAATCTTTACAGAATTCGGCCGTTCATGTTTCAGGGCCTTATTTTCACTGGCAGTCACTCTAAACACCAGTTTCTCTGTCCCGTCAGCTTCTCGGATATGTAGAGAGACATCCTGCACACTTTTCAGAAAGAGCAGTACTGTGTCTGCATCTGCCCTGAAAGATTCAAACAATTCAAGAATTTTCTGCTTGTTGTAGAGGTTGCTACTAAGCTGTGAAGGTTGTAGGCGAAGAGGGAAACGGAAAAAAGTTCCTGGAAAATTGCCATTTACAAATGTTTCCTTGGTGCTTCCAAAAATGCCAATAAAGGGTGCAAACTGGTCTGAAAGCTCACTAATTTCCTTGCTGTCGTCTTTGAGATTCCAACACTGGCCTGATTCGTGGAGGCCAAAAAGCGTTTGATGAGGATCTAACATCCCAATCTGGTCACCACTAAAGATACAAGGAACATCTGTAAAGAAAAATTAAAAGTTATGATCAACTATGAAATTTAATGCACTATAATAATTATGGTTATAATGAGATTATAATTACCATCAAATATAGCACATGAAAAGCACGAGCCATAAAATGATTCAAAAACAAACAATTTGGCATTGAAAACGTAATGTTTTGAACATGAAAAATAATGATTTCTCTTTTGATTCAATCTAATCAATAACAAGTTCCAGGCATAGAAACTGTCCATAATTATTGTGAAAACCGAGGCAATATCTTCAAAGAGTCATTAAAACAGGATATAAAAGAACATTTGATATTTATATTCAGCCCCTACAGCCACACTAAACACAATTAACAGAACAAAGTTACAACCTATACTCAAATTTCAAAATTCAACCCTACACTACGAAAAAATATGAGAAGAGAACTATAATGCAGGTGGTTCTGCCCACCATGTCACTCAACAAGCACAGTCCCTGGAGTGAATGAGAAGTGAGCTCCCTCAGATGAAAGTGCTTCTCACATTGGAAGTGCCTTGCCATGCTGAGCCTGTATAGTACTTAGAGATACATATTTTTTCTGTAAGATGGCCCCTGAATTTATAACTGCTTCAATGGTTTCTTAATCAAAGACTGAGTGATATTTCAACACTGGCAGAGAAAAACAATGTGTCAGACCTACTGCATTAAAAGAAATTCTTATCTATGATGTCTTTTGGTGAAATTCCCCAGGTAATTCTGACACATCTGGCCTCACATGAATGTTAGCACCTAAGCTTCATCCAAGAAGTAGCCCTATGAAGTCAACCCTCAATACCGTGGTTGTTAATTGCAGATTCAACTGTCACAATTACATCCAAGCTAAGCTTTTAGGGATTTTAAGTAGCAAATGGATGGATTTAACCACCTGGCAATAGTGCAGTCTAGGGCACATTTGTCCCTATTCCCATTACACAATGCCACACACCCATGACTGAAATCAGGTCAAGGAGATTTCTAACACTGTAAAAACATGATCTACAACCTTCTCAGATCCTCAGGTTAGAGAATACTCCTCCAGTTAACGTCCCACATAAATGTGCTCATTGTCAACTTAACAAAACCACATTGAGATACAAATGCTGGTTCATCAGCCTGGTTCTAACTTCATAGTTCATTCCTGCAAAATTGTCTCCACACTTGTGCAATTCATATCCATGCCATGTAACACTTCAAAACCACCACATGTTGGAGACCTGAGGGCTAACTAAGAAATAAGTGAACACATGAATATTATTATTCATATTATTCATATATAATATGCTCCAATATATAATTCAATATAATTTTAATATATAATATAGTCAATATTATTTAATAAGCCAATATTAATGTAAGTGCAAATGCTTAGCAAAATTCAGCTATAGTTAGGAAGATTCTACTTTCCATTTGCCCAGGGCAATTCCAATTCAGGCCAGTTGTCTGAAAACAATACCACCCTCTTTTACTCTTGATGTCCCAATTTGGATGATAAATTATCTGGTCATCCTAGCTGTAGTCACAGCCCTACCTGCTCAGTCTCTCCTTCTCTTGAGAGCCCGTTTCAAACAAAAACTATAGTAAGGAGCACTTCCACAAAGAATTTTTAATGCACAACTATAGTAAGCACTAAGAGCTGTTATTCTGGAAGATCAGACATTACTCTTAGAGATGTCTACACTAAGAGTTTCAAGCATTTCCCATTGTATCTATGTCCAGAAACCTCAAGTTTTTTCTAAATTCAAAACATGATTTCAAAGTGATCTCTAAAATACTGATAAATCTAAGAAGAGTAGAATGTTTATTCAAGAGAGAAAATATACAGATATCAGAACCAATTCAAAGACCTTCATTTTTCTCAGTTATTCAGTATCATGATATATTAAACTTTCCTCTTTAACCTTCTAATATGTACAAACATGCACAAGGAAATCTGTAAGAATCAGTTTAACTCAGATTTCTGGCATAACAAATTTTCACAGTAACAATTTCATATACTTCAAAAGCTACATTTTAAATTTCACACAAGATGACAATACATTACACTGACTCCACAGAATCATAATGACTTTAACTTTTAGCATGACATGATGAAGTACAATTTTGGTACAATTAACTATGAGGATTTTAGAAAATTTGAGACACTGATATTTCATTAGTGAAATATCAGTGGGAAAGATGCATGTGGGAAAGATGTCCTTAAAAGAGTATCATCTCTAAAATTAACCAAATAAATTATAAAACATAGGCTAAAATATCTTCCATTATCAAGACTGAAAAGTCAAATACTATACCTGTTATATGGTAGACAGAATTAAACCCAATTCCAAATCTTCCAACCTTCAACGGGTCATCCTTTTTCCTGCTTCTTGCTATTTCTTGAATGCCATGCCAGTCCTCTGGGGTGAAAACTGCATTGTTGTACACATAGAGAGCTGACCCTGGGTGTTAAAATGAAGAGACAGATATTCAGGAAGTAGTACGCTGGAGTGTTCATGTCTATTTCAAAAACTTCCTCTATACAAAATCTTTTTTTTTTTTTTGGAAGGGAAAATGGAGAAAAGTGAATACAGTGACAAAATCCTGCATTATAATTTCAATTATTTTCATTATAAAAACAGTGTAATGGTAAAAATTAGCAGCTGAATAAGTAATTTCTGGCCAAAAATCCAGAAAGAAAAAATTAAGGATATCATGTACTTAGATACCTAAGAACAGCATAAACAAGGAAATTCATAGTAATAAGCTATACTTTATGCAAACTGTTCTACATAGCATACTTAGCAAATCATTTTAATTTTTTTGGTGTATGGAATTACCGGAAAATGTGTTAAAAAGACTTGCTATGTAAACAAAACTTGTTAATATATTATTCGATAAAATGAAAAATAATCCTTCACTGTGAATCATCATAAATTCTAGAGTTTTGCTTTTTTTTTGTTTTGCTTTTTGTGTTCTACATGAGGCATTCCTTGTAAAATTTAAAACATCATTTATGCGACAAATGTTTAAATACATGATTCAGAATTATACCACTGTTTCCAAAGTAGTTTCTTTAAAAAGTTATTTTTATAATTCCGTACCAAAATTTTTGGAACTCTATTTTGAGATCTTCAGAAGCTCTAACAGTCTTTGAAATACAGTTAATTACTGTATTAACTCATTATACTTTAAACATGTTTTCCCTTAAAAATAGTTACTTAATAACATATACACAGTAATGTGTGCCAGGTAATCAGTGGCTCAGGAGCCTGAGGCAGGAGGATGGAAAGTTCAAAGCCAGCCTTAGCAACTCAGCAAGGCCCTAAGCAACTTAGCCAGACCCTGCCTCTAAATAAAATAAAATTTTAAAAAGGTGGGGAGGCTAGGGATATGGCTCAGTGGCACCCCCCCCCAAAAAAAAAGCTATGCTAGGTGTACAGCTGGATAAACTTACAAAGTGAACAGACCTATCTATGCACTATAAAAATAAACAGACACTTCTCAGCATCCCAAAAAGGTTCTCCTCATGCTCCTTTAAATTCAAGCCCAGATATGAAGTCATACGATAGCCTATTTTGTTTTACAAAAATGGTAACTTCCATTTTCAAAATCATCAGCCAGGATAATAATAAATCAAGGCTGCAAAGGTTGTTTTGGAAAGAACAAGTGAGAGGATTCTGGACTTAGGCGAGTCTGGATGTCACCAGCCTGACCACTACCAACCACAGCCACAAGTCTCGGTTTCCTCATATGGGCAACAAGAACAAGAACAGTAGCTACCGCAAAGAAGTGCTGAGGATCTGATAATAGAAACAAGGGACTGAGCATAGCACCCAGCAGAGAAGATACTGAAAAAGTTAGTGTTAACATAATCAGTATCAACATATGATACTATTAGTATTTAATATAATGCTATCAATCTTTACATACTATGATAAAATAAAACATATAATTTTATACAATATCACAGGAATAGTAATCAACACATTGTTATTGCCCAACAGTTAACCTGAGTTGATTTAAAATGGAATCTAACAAAGCTGTTTATGGTTCTGCCTACTCCACGTTCATTAAAAATACTTACAAAGACACAGAATAAAGGACCACAAAAACTCAGCACTGAACACCAGGCCTGAGTAACCCTCTTACCAAAATCTACAAAAAACTCTGGTAACTGTAAGGCTTGTGAAAGGTAATTAAGAAATCTAGCAGGGGACACATTTTGAATGAAATATTACCAGGATGCAGCAGACTGTAGGAGCACTCTCTGACCTTCAACCCTTCCCCTCCCTCTTTGCCCATTCTATGCTGATGGATCTCACACCTGACAGAGCGGTGCCCCATTGTTTGTTACTTTGGGCCATGATTGGTCCAGGACTCTATATAAGCTTCTGTACTTTCTGGAATGAACGGTGTTTCTGCATCTCGCTTGGGCAGAACAGTTTACCTACCCCGGAGTCTGGGTGGAGTGACTCTGCGGACCATCACCCCAAAACCTCGTCCGTGAGACCCCACTTCATCCCCTAAGGACCCCCTTTTCTCATCTCTTGGGACCCCAACTCGTCGAGCAGACCCACGAGGCACAACTTCAAATAATAGCAGACCACCAGCCCAAAGGAAGATCCACCACCCCTTCCCCTAACAGGAAAGCCAGCAGCCTATTTAAAACATTCATTAAATTATAAAATAACAGGCCCTTTTCTTGGACAAATTCAAATTAACAAGTGCTTATTTGAAAAATAATTTCCCCTGACATCTCTTCTCTGAAGTTTTTGAACATATCCAAATTGCTGTTACAGGTAGTGAAAGAAGGAACAAGGTGAAAAACACCCCTGTAAGCAGAGCTTCCCTAGGCCTTGGGAACTGGAGCTTTCTTACAACCTGTCTGTTCAGGGTCAGAACCAAAGACAAACATGACCCTACAGCAGCACAGGGAACTGATCAAAGTGGGCCAGATACATTGCTTCTCAAGACTGTGCATCCAGCAAGAAGAGCCTTGTCAATACTCAGTGTTTTTAATTCAAAGGTAATTCTGATAATACTCATCCTAGAATTAGGAGAGAAATCACAGATTTTTCCTTTGCTTCAATCAACTTGAGAGTCTCACTGGATCTCTTTCTGTTTCCATCACTGAGACCAATTTAACACCCCCACCACCATCTAACCTGATTAAAAGAGGGTGCTCTTGGCTCCAAAAATGAGATATAAAATGGAAAAGCATCCTGAAAGAAGAAAAGGTACGTTACAGAAGAGAAGGATCAGCAAAGACATGAAATCTATCTTCTTTACCAAGGGAATATTCAAAAAAGAAAGAGATGGCCCACTCACATCTCCTTGTAAACATGCTGATAACAGATCTCTGGGAAAACTCACAGTATTTATTAGAGAGTCTTTAGCTATTGGATAGCTTCAAAAGGTGGCTTATTGTAAATACATCTGGAATTCATTCATTTATGAAAGATAATCCCCTTGAAAATGCCACAGCTATGTGATTATCAGAGAAAAACATGAGTGTGTTTTATGATTGAAATAGCTCCTACGTATAAGTTATGATCTGCTTGTATCACTCAGAGACCATTTCTTTTAAACCAAGGCCAGTGTGTGTCCTATCAGGCATCAAAGAACCTAAAGAGAGGTAACAGGAGTCCTAGACTTCTCCATGTTCCCTTCACCTGTCTTAACTCTTATATTTGAAAGACTCAGTAAGTGCAATGCTAAGTAAGATTTATTACTCTTGTGCATCTGATTTACCATCTTAGTCTTCTGTTAACTCATTATATAAAAAGAACAAAAACAAAGCCAGGCGCGGTGGCTCAAGCCTGTAATCCCAGCACTTAGGGAGGCTGAGATAGGAGAATCGCGAGTTCAAAGCCAGCCTCACCAACGGCGAGGTGCTAAGCAACTCAATGAGACCCTGTCTCTACATTAAAAAAACACAAAATAGGGCTGGGGATGTGGCTCAGTGGTCAAGTACCCCTGAGTTCAAACCCCAGTACCAAAAAAAAAGGAACAAAAACAAGCTAGACAGAAGAGTTATATATAACTCTTAAGTATCAGTAAATGGGGGGAAAAAACAAATAAATTGTGATCCAAGATGATTGCTCATGTCTAAATGCAAGAAAGAAATTCCCAAATATGCAAGAGCACAGAGGGTATTTGATAAATCTTTTAAAATACAGATAAAGATCACTGCCACCTACTTTTTATGTCAACTTTTTTTGGGAGGGGGTATACTGGGGATTGAACTTAGGGGTATTCAAACACCGAGCCACATCCCCAGTCCTATTTTGTATTTTGTTTAGAGAGAGCATCTCACAGAGTTGCTTAGCACCTTGCTTTTGCTGAGGCTGGCTTTGAACTCACAATCCTCCTGCCTTAGCCTCCCAAGTCGCTGGGATTACAGGCATGCGCCATCCCAGTCAGCTTGATTTTTATTTTAAAAATGGCTTGACTTTATTTTAAAAATGATTAATCTGATAATGTTTTTAAAGAGCCTATCTATAAATATGCACAGATTCAGCTAAATAATCTTATTTAAAATATTTTTTTCATGACATAAAGACTGGAAGCAAAAAATCCTAGACATGTGGCAAAATTTTGAAGCAAAATCTTTCTAGGACCTCTTTACAATCTTACCTTTATGGTTCTGCAGTACATACACAATATGAGAACACCACCAGACATAAACATTATCACATCTATGACCTTATTTAATCATCAAAATAGGAGACAGATTTTGCCCTTGTCACCATTTGTATGTGAGCAGGAATAACAGAAGATCAGAGGTTCCACCTGGTGCACCTGTGCCTGAAGAGCTGACCGTATGGTAGCCCCATGTAGGACTAGGACATAACCTGAGGTCCCTGGAATCCAAGTTGGATAACTTTCCAGATGGTTACCTTCAGTCACAGACTTAAGAGTTGAGAAATCTTACACATTAATCCTCTCATGAAACGATCTGACTTCTGAGGTGACTGGCCAGAAATCAGCACAGTGGCAGGAATTCAGATCCAGAAAGCAAGCCTTCTGATGTTACCAGGTCTCATGCATCTCTTTTTAAAGAATAAAGAAAGTGCAACTTCCAATTCACAAATTTGACCTTAAAATGACTGTGCCAAACATTTAGTTACCAATGATGATCACCCTCCTAAATCACAAATCATCTTTTTAAACTATATGACTCCTATCTCTGAAAATCTGTGAGGAGAGTGAACTGACCCTTCTTTTTCATGTAGTCATTTACACTCATCCTATCAACTTTGGAGCTGCATTAAAAGTTATGAACATTCTTTTCAACACAATACTTCATGGCGTGTAAGAATGCTCAGAGGAATCTACTGGTTATGACTTTTTTGTTATCTTTTCTTTCATTTTCCTGTTCTCTCCTCTTCTTCAATCTTTCTTCCTACCCCTAGTATAAAGTACCCCTGAAAGAGAAAACAAAACACACATAAAGCACAACCTCTTACACCTTCTTTCCAAAGTGCAAAAAAGTGGTATTTATATGGAAAGGATATCCCATCATCTTAGTGAAAATATAAATCCAAGTTGACTGAATAGAATAAAACACATATTTATATTGCTTGTTATCTGACTTTGAGATTTTTCTTTGTTCTCTAAAATTACCAATTGGCAGAGACATCTTCCAACCAAAAGCAGAGAAAAATGCCTAGATAAGTGTAATTAAATATGCCAAGAAGTGAAATGCAAATGATAATTAGGTTGTACATTAAACAAAGTGTCATAAATCATTAAAAATCACTTGTTGCATAAAATAAAGCTTGCTCCTAATTATTGATTCTTACCTTGATATTGTGCCATTTCTTTTGACCAAAGAGTCTCCGTTCCATATTGAGTTTCATCATATAAAAATTTAACTTCTGTGGCCCCAGCATCTTCTGCATTCTGAATTAATTCCTAAATATGAAATATATATAAAAAATTTAACAATACAGTTATCTAACGTCCATCTTTGTATTTACCTACAACAACTTAAAAAGTAATAAAGTAAATCCACTACTTAGATTATTATATTTAAGCCTGGTGAGGTTACTAGAGAAAGTAATTGTTACATACATATGAGGGTGTGGTTGAAAAGTCCTTCTCCAATTATATACACCTGAAATTCATATTTTAAGTCACCATTGCTAAGCTTAGCCTCTAAATACAAATCCTAGAACTATTTTCAACTGTCTCTTCAATCTACCTAAAGCCTTTTATCTTCTTTAAAAAGAAATCATTTCCAAAAGCTGCATATCTTGTTCTCTGTGGAAGGTATCTCATGCTCACTGAGCAATTTCCAAAAATAGACTTTCAGTTATCATTTGCTTACCACACTTAGCTTCTCATACCAAAAAAAGGAACCAAATAATACCAATCTATGTGTACCCTTTAATATGCTTCATTCTTGAGAGCCTGACACATGAACATGGCATTCTCTCCTGCCTAAGCACAAAGTGTGATGGGCAGGACTGTTTCTTCAGTCCTTTCCCAAAGGAGATAATAACACTATTCTCTTGGTGGATGGTGGGTGAGTGGATGCATGATGAGACCCCTGTAATGTAGAAATAAAAGGAAAAACTAAGATTTACACCCATCACTGGCCTCAACAACACTTCCAACCCAACCATCCCAATCACTTCTGGACATCTACCAAAACTTGCTGGGCCCTAGTCTGTGGAAAGGAAACTTCATATTAAGATTTAACCCCTAAATTCAGGCCATAATCATCAAAATATTGATCTCAACTCCATGGACATTATTCCTACCTTATTTTCTTCAGATCTTGTCTGAAGTAAGGAAAGATGAATAGAAGGTAATTTCCCAAATGAGTTATAACTTAGACCAAACCTAATCAAGGGCTTCTGTTTAAATAGGCAGGTTATTACAAACACAATAAATCACTCTGTATTAGTACACTCAGGAACCTGACTTTGAGGAGAAGTACTGTATTTCACTGCATGATTGTCACCACCACATTAACATTTATTCAGGAGTACATCCTAATTTTGCCCCAAAGACAGTTTAGTAATAAACAATTTTTAAGTAACACCAGCACAATTTAAACAAACAGAAACTTCGCATAATGGTTACACCCCATTTTTTTAAACAGAAAACTGGCATAAAATCTATTACGCAATGAAATACAATACCTCTTTACCTCCCCAGAACCTTGGGATCACTAAATCAGAAGTAGGGATGAGTAAGAATTTAAGAGAGCTGACACTGATACTACAGCAGTGTGGAGAGGAAACAGAGCAGACAGGAGACACTTCCATGTGAAATCCAACAACTGAAAGGATACTGAAGGAACAGTGCAGAACTGAGAAGCGAGGCTTAAGATCAGGCTTTCAGTTCATCAGCAGTACTCCAAAGGATGGGGTGTCTCAGCTCCCAGTTGTTCAACCTCAAACTTGAATATCTAAACCACACCCTTCTACTGCGTCCTTGTCAGCAACTAATTCCTCCTATTTACAAACTGCCCATTTCTCATAGGACTTTTAATTTTTAAGCCCATTTTAATTCTATTCCTCCTAACAGAATCTCTAAAAATTAGTAACCTTATTTATATTATGATATAACATACAGAAATAAGGATGAATCAATTAGCAAAACACAATAGGAGGCTTATGAAATGATAGCACTTTAGAGTCTGGATCTTGTCTTCCTTCAAATATCTGTGATTTACATGTATTTTAGGAAGCAGAGATGGAGAAAAACGAAGATAAAATATTAAGTCCCCAGCTCCAAATAGGATGGGAAACTTTCTCCCTAGCTATATTCCTCAGGGAACTGAGAAGCAGCAACAATAAATTTTGCATTTGCTCTTGGGCAGGTCACTAAAATATCTGGACACACTTCAACAAAAATCACAAAAGGCATTAGCTGAGGTATAGACAGTATTTTTAAGGTTCCTATTAAATCTAGCACTAAAATATCAAAGAAAAATAATTCTATTGAGCTGGCTACAAAACAAATATACACAACAAGCAAAGAGGAAGAATCAATTACCAGCTGTTTGTAACAGACCTTGCTCCAACCACTGCATTGTTTCCCAGCAATGATCCAACTCACTCACTACAGAACTGATGAGACCCTATTCCTGTCAACAGCTACATCTTCATTCTGAATTCACTCTGTTCACTTCTTTCTACCCCCATAATAATCCCATATCCATACTCTTCCCAGCTTCATTTTCCTAATTAATCAATATAAAAATTTTGCAAATTAACCCTCTATGGACCACTGGTGCTCATGCTGAAATTCCTCAATATTTCATCTGATGATCATCATTAAAGATGACACAATGCTCACTCACTGCCTCCCTGAGCATAACTATATGAGCTCAACTGACCCAGTCCTTACCATCTCTAATGACATGAGGGCTAAGATAACAAGATAACAAATACTAAACAAGATAGTGAGGACAAAAACACCTAATAATTGATCTACTTTTATAATTTATTAAGGTTTGTTATTAAGGGTAAACACAAAATCTAATTTTTGCAGTATCTTCCTTTATTGCTTTCTTTTATAGTTGTTCAGTTTTTAATTTTTTAATGAGCACATTAAAAAAGAATACATCATCCAGCAGAAATAAATAACTAAAGTAATTATCCTATTAAATAAACCTGCTCAAAAAAGGAACCTTCTAAATCCAAGAGTCAAGTGCTCATGTTTCTGGTGCCTGGTGTGACGTTTGTATTAGTTTGGTTGGCTGGTAATTTGCTTAGTGTGTGATGCTCCTGCACCACGTTCTATACAACTTCCTGGAGCAACTTTGTGCTTAATGACAATACATAGCAGCTCAGTGAGCTCCGCTGCCCTGGTAACCTCACAGAGTCACACCAACTATATTCTTTCTCAAATTCATCCCTTCCACCTATACACTGCAGTCACAGAGATAAATAAATACAGCCATTTAAATCTAGACAAAATTTTAAAACTTTAAATACTAAAAGATTTCTGAGAAATTATACTGTCTCATTTTTATCAAAGGATATTAAACATGAGCACAACACATACCCTACCTTAAGAATCTGTCCTCCTTCTGGATATCTTCTTAAAATGTCCTTAAGAAAATCAACAAGTGGTGGAGTTGTTTGACCAAATCGACCTAAAATACAGAATACCTTTAAAATGATTTAGAAAAAAGTCCTTGATTTATTGACCGTGTATGATTTGGTTCCATGACAAAGACAACCACAGATAGTATGGCTGGTTTCATGTATCTAATGTAGAGCCCTGGTACAAAAATATACCTAAGCAATTCATTATAAAGTAAAGCAAACTCAATTTTATCAAATCTCAAAATTTTTAACTGAGCTACAAATTAGGTTTCAAAAACATTTTAAATATACTATCAGAAAAGATTATTAATTCAAAAATAAAGAGCACAATGGGTGTGGAAGTGTTACTATTTTCCAAAGCAAACTAAATAAATGGTGCTATTTGTCACTGCTTTGCCAATTTATTCTAAGCCAGGGACAGTGGTACCTCACATCACATTCTTGATACTCCCAAACTCAACCAATGTTCTGATGATTCTGAAATTCAGCAGTCTTTATCTCCATGGTTGTCTAGCTTAACTACTCTGTAGACTTGCCTACACTAGATATTCTTACATCAATTGACAAGGACACCTTCAATAGCTAATGGGAAGTTATAAGAAGAATGTGTAAGAAGAAAGTAAGTGCCTCAGAGGCACACAGTTTTAAAAATCTGTACACAGCTAGGCACACTGGCACACACCTATAATCCCAGTGGCTCGGGAGAATCCCGAGAATCCCAGCTGACGCAGGAGAATCCTGAGTTCAAAGCCAGTCTCAGCAAAAGTAAGGTGCTAAGCAACTCAGTGAGACCCTGCTCCCTAATAAAATACAAAATAGGGCTAAGGATATGGCTCAGTGGTCAGTGCCCCTGAGTTCAATCCCAGGTACCAAAAAATAAAACACAACACAACAAAACAAAAATCTGCATATAAGTAAAAAGTAATTGGTACTTTAAAGAAACTAAGTCATTACTATAGGTTGAGTGCTCTTTATCAACTAGATAAGGAACCAGAAGTGTTTCTGGGACCAGAACTGTTCCAGATTTCAAATTTTGCAAAATTTGCATATACTTAATACTTGAGGGATGGAACCCAGTCTAAACATGAAATTAATTTACATTTCATATTTGCCTTATACACAAGACTCTGAAGATAATTTTATACAATATTTTTAATATAACTGTTTTGACTGTGAACTGTCACATGAAATCAGGCACAGAATTTTCTTTCCATTTGCGGCACCATGTTGGCACTAAGTTTTGGGTTTAGGAGCATTTTGGATTCCTTGTCTAGGGATACTATCTGCACAACTTTGGTAGAACTATCCACCAAGACCAAGATTACACAAGAATATTTCCAGAGACTACCACTACTCTCTCACTCATCACTCATCTAGCTCCACCCACCCTTGTTCTCCTTTAACTCTGGTATCCCCTTGCCACATTCCAACATTATATGCTTTCAAGTCATTTTTAAAACATAAATCATTTTTAAACCACTTTACTGAGGCATGACTGGCATACAAAAAGCTACAGATATTTAATGTATACAACATGAGGAATTTGGAGACAAGTATATACCCATGAAACCATCAAACCATCATTACCATCAATCCCATAAAATTATCCTTCAGTTCCAAAATGTCTTCCCATTCCCTTTTGTTTGTTTTGTTTTGTTTTCCTTTTGTTGAAGAGCACTTAATTTAAAAATCTATCTTTCTGGAAAAATTTTTAAGTATACAACACAGTATTCCTAATTATAATCAGGCCCTGTACTATACAGTAAATCTCAGATCTCATTTACTTTGCATAACTGAAACTTTGTGCTGCTTGATCAACACCTCCCCCAGCCTCTGGCAACCATTTTACTCTCCCATTTCTACATAAAAACACAATCTTCACGTAAAGTTGATATTATACCTCCCCCATTTAAGCCTTTTGATTGAAGATTTACAAAAAGATGACAATTTTTGGAAGTCACATCTCCGATCTTGATCCAGTCAGATAACTAAAAAGAAGAAGATAAAATGTATGAAAAGCAATACAATCTAATACTATAAATTCAAAACATTACCTCAAATTATTTTTTGTTTAAGAAATGATGCTTGCTAACTATCCTCATCAGGAAATATTTCCCTCTAAAGTGAAGATTACAGGAAACAAAAAGTTAGTCAAAACCTTTATTTAAAAATTTAAAGAATTTAAATTTACAAGATTTAAGGATGCTTCTTTAAACAATTAAAAATAGATTACACATATTTCTGCTGGTGACAATTTACATTTTAGTTGTTATTTTTGTTTGTACAGTGCTAGGAACTAAATTCAAGGATTCACACATGCTAGGCAAGTGCTATACCCCTAACCCAAATACACAGTTTTAAATGAATCAGATCGCTAACATACAGAAAATCATTCTTTCGATCAACATACCTAAAGTATACTTGTATATTTATTACTCAGAGCATAAACCTAACCAGATAGTAGAGTACAAAAGAAAAACATTTTTTTTAAATTGGTTGTAATAATTTACTTTTTAGGGTGTTTAACATATTAATATGTATGATATTTTTTTTCTTGGTACTGGGGATTGAACCCAGGGGCACTTTACCTCTAAGCCACATCCTCAGCCCTTTTTATTTTATATTTTGAGACACAGCCTCACTAAGTTGCTTAGGGCCTTGCTAAACTGCTGAAGCTGGCCTCAAAATTGAGATCCTCCTGTCTCAGTCTCTTAAGTCCCTGGGTTTACAGGCCTGCAATACTGTACCCAGCTCTCACATGGTAATTTTCTTAGAAAGAATTATACTAAGTAATATTTCCCAAATTTTAGCAGCACTTCATAAAATTTTACTTTCAAAGGGCATCCTATATGATTAGTATTCTTACAGATACACACTTTGGAAAATACTGCCACAGATGTTGCTACCAAAAAAAAAAGGTGTGGTATGGAAAGAATGGACAAATGAACCTTCCAATCCCTAAAGCTGCTTTGGTCTATAACAGCCCTGAAATTGACTTTCCTGGAAAATGTCTTGGTATCTGCTTCCCTTCTGGCAATTTTTGCACCATAAAAACAGGTACAAGATTTATTACTGTGATCCATAAGAGAGTTTTTTAAAGTCAGATCAACCAGGTACATTCTTGAGTCTTCCTAATATGGAGTGACCTTGTAAAGGTCAGTAGTGTACAAAACATTACTCAAAAGCTCACCTGAAGAACCACCTAATGTACACTTCACTAACAGAATGTGGAGGACATTACTTACTATTTTAAACATTCAACATTTCTAAGTGACTACCTCTCATCTCACATGATATCCTTCAAGGTTTCTGAAATTCAACCTGTGAAAAGGCAGTCACTCATTTTCCTTTTAACACCCTCATCTTTATTTCATCTCAGTCAACAGTGCTGGGGGAACATTTCTCTCCAAATCACATCCTCAACTAACTTCTAGATCCCAGAATGTTTATCCCCCAATCTTTCTAATCTAACTTGTTCTTTTCCATTCACACTCACACAGACCCTCCACATCTCTTTTCAATATTTATAACCATCTCCCCTATCTGGTCTCCTTTGTGTACATCATCCTCATCCTATTTCCATATGTAAAACAAAGATCTGAGCATACTCTTACTATTCCCAGTTTATACCGTGCTTTCACGCACATATCCCCAGAGTCTTAAAGTTACCCTATAAAAACTAGTTTACTACTTGCTCAGGTGCTTCAGTAACATGGATAACAATATTAATAGCAAGACTATTCCTAACAAGAAAAATTCAGAAACAATCCAAATTCTGTGACATGTAAGCACAATATTATATAGCAGTAAAAAATGAATTAACTAAGCTGTACACAATTTGAGTAAATATTAATAAAACAATACTGTTTGAAACAGCTAGTTCCAGATTCCTCCATATAGAATAATAAGTTTCTTATGAAGTTAATAAACAGTGAAAAGTAAACAATATGTTGTTTTGGTTATATATTTAGGGCACACACATATTCACATACACTTGCATATATGTATACATAAAACACACACTTATAGAACATCAAAACACCACCAAAAGAGGCAACACAATAATACACACATAAAGGTAAAGAAAGAGAGGCAGGCTTACAGGCTAGGAAGATGACATACAGAGAAACCACTGGACAGTATCCTAATTCTCTGCTGGATGATGTTATCGTAGGTTTTCTTTCTACTGTCGGTTAACTAATTAACTAATGAATTACTAAAAGACAGCCTTGCATAAACCAAGGATTATTTCAATTTAGTATGGTTAAGATGCAAGGTAGGAAAAAAAAGAAGGCAGGAAGGAAAGAAATCTATATTGCAAGAGGTTTCCAGGTCTTAAAGAGGACTTAGAAAGGAAGAAGACACTAAGTAAGACCACATCAAAGAGATGTAACTGACTACATCTATCTGGCAATCAACAATTCTGGTAGATTATAATCTGTGGCCCATGTACAGGGAAGTGATTCTCCAAAAGAGCAATCAAGCAGCAAAGATACCTTTAGTAGCACCATCTCTTACTGCACTTGCCAAGATTTGGGAGTTATACTTGGGCCTTTCCCCTTCCTGGATACTACAACCAGACAAAGTAATGTTAGTCCTATTCAAAACTACAGGCAATATGCCATATGAAATCTTAAAAGTTGCCCATTTCAGCTATTTTGTTTTTAAAACAGAGATTATAAGACAATGTGAACATCTAAGTATTGGTCTTACCAGCCTTGTCTGCCTTATAAATCTCAAAGATGCTCATCTTCATTTACTAGTTAATAACATCTAGTTAATAATCTCTCTCTCTCTCCAAATTATACGAACAATACAATATTAACTACTGTCTTAATCTCCCCACACCTCTCCCTTTGTGTGTCAAAGACAGAGATGGTGAAGAGTAAAAAGTTGGGGAGGGAGAGTGTTTTAGTCAGGTTTTTTTTTTTGGTTTTTTTTTTTGCTGTGGGACTAAAAGATTTGACCAGAACAATTTTAGGAGAGGAAAAGTTTATTTGAGGGCTCATGGTTTCAGAGGTCTTGGTAAGGGAGAACATCATGGCGAACGAGTGTGGCAGAGGGGAAGCAGCTTACATGATCAGAAAGCAGGGAGTCCACTTGCCAGATACAAAATATACACCCCAAAGCCACGCCCCCAATGCCCACTTCCTCCAGCCACACCCCACCCACCTTTAGCTACCACTCAATTAATCGTATCAGGGGATTAGTTCACTGATTGGATTAAGACTCTCACAACCCAATCATTTCTCCTCTGAACCTTCTTGCATTGTATCACATGTGAGCTTCTGGGGGACACACATCCAAACCATAACAGGGAGGCATAGACAGCATTCATGATAAATTAAAAGAAAAGTAATACCTCAAACTTCTGAGTTGGAGGCTCAAACACATTTGGTAAAGAACAAAAAGGGTCAGGAAGTGGCAAAGCTATTATTTACAGATTTGGTATCTCCATAGGACAAGAGTGAGACATTTACAAATTCCACTTCCAGGCCAGAAAAAGCAAAACAGTAACAAAGAGAGGATAATAGATGACCAACCAAGGATTAAGAAAGAGCTTATTGCTGATAGTCTAATACCAACACAAATCAGTAAGTGACAAACAGTTGTCAACAGTAATTTCCTGCCTATCCCTAAGTATTCAGAATTCTCACCAATAATTCTAATCTGAAAGTTCTAAGCAGCATGAAAACTAAAAAGGAAAAGGAAATTCCATTTCTGTGAAAGATCTGCTTATATATAGATGTCCCTTTTAAATGGCATAAGCCCATTCTCTCTGAATCAGAACTGTGCCCTCTACTTATTTTCTTCATGAACTTCATCCCTGACTTTTAAAGTTCATATTTTAACAGTGCAAATCCTTCCTCTCTATTTTAAAGAGTTTTGCATTTTACTTTCATTTATCCTCAATAGATACAAAGATTCTCTCTGGATCAGAACAGTAAAAAGTCCATAGATTTTGGAATCATGCAGACATGGTTTCAAATCCTGACCTGATACTTCATCTTTTTGAACGTTGGCTCACCGTGAGTTTCAATCTCAGAGCTGCAGTATCTACTGGATTTCACTATCCAGTGGCGACCTTAGAATTAGTTAGAATTAGTTTTATTGTATTCATATTAAAACTAAAAAAGCAGAGCCCAACACATGAATTAATTTGGCCTTTGTTATATATGTACACTGACAATATAGAAAACAGGATCTAGGTCACTCACTTCTGTTGTGTGCATTTTCCTAGATCCTTCTTTTATGTCTCACCATCAGCATATATAAAAGCAAACTGAACACCACACCTCTCCCCCAAAGTAAGTAAGTACAGTAAATAAGTACAGCCCCTCTGTACTTATTTATCCCTACTAACTGAACCCTTACTTTCCTGATCTGACTTTAGGTTTTATGACATCCTTAACAAAGCTTTTTGCCTTATTTATTCTATATCCACCCTCAAATCCTAGAGATACATTTGGTACCAAATTTGTAATCTGATACCAAATTACAAATTACTTTGCAACTTTTACAAAGTATCCTGTAAATTCTTTACTTTTAGTTTCACCTTCACAACCACAGTCTAGAACCTGTAGCCTCATATCAGGACAGTGTCCTACCTAGACCCTTTTCACTCACCCAATCCCAAACACTATGCCACTGCAACTTCCATCATACCACATCTAGGATCTGCACAGATGCCTGCTTAAGTACTTCCCATGGCAAGGCTGAGCCACAACTGAGCCTTTGGTAATGATCACATCTAGGGAACAAGATGACAATGTAGAACTAGAGGAGTAACCAAAAAAGTGGCCATAGAACCAGGAGGGTAGAAAAGAGGGAGGTTATGAGATGGGGGTGGGCACAGAAAAAGAGGAATAACAGAGTTTGAACCTTTTCAACTTTGTCTACAGTCCTCATTCAAGTCAATGTCTGCATGCCAAGGAATACTGGAGGGAATAGACAAGGAAGATTGTGCCCACCCACAGAGGGGCATAAGAACAGATCAATCAGAAGTCTAGATCTAAATAAGCAAGAAAACTGACCCAGGTATATGCAAAGTCAAGACCACACTGAAGGATAAAAATCACCAGTAGCAGGTACTTCATTATTTGTATCAGGTAGTAAGGAAATCCCATGCTAGAAACGTCATTCTATACTGTTCAAGTACTTCATGTCTATCTGTTAAACTCCTTTTGACACTTTCAAATCCTGAAAATGATGTGTTTTCATATAAAAATGTGAAGATACTTATTAAACTAAATGAATAAGTGAATTTTCAGTAAAAATGTCTTCAATTCTCCCTTTCAGAAAACTGTAGAATTTTCACCAATCTTAAAGGATACACATCACAATATGAAATATCCCTATTTTCCAAAGTTTTGATCTACCAAGTCATTTTGTTAGCACTTCAAAAGTTTTAATGTTAAGTTCTCTCCTCAAAATTAAAAGTTGTAATAGTAAGTTATGTCTGAAGATCCTTTTCAGTCCTAAATATCTAACATTCAGAAATGGGGGGAAACTTCCAAGATATCAACAGTGAAGATATTTAACAATATTCCAGTTAAACTTAAAACACGAATAGAAAGTGTGAGTAATGATGAGGTCACTTCCATACAATGTCTCTAAACTGAAAAGAAAAAAAAAAAACTACTCAGGTTATAACGTCTTTTGAAAAAATTATCTTAATTTCAGTAAATCAAGACTCAGACAAAAAATAGGTAGTGGGGCAATGTTCAATTTTGCGAATGTTGAAATTTACAAAGCACTTTTACATCTGAGTGACTATCTTCCATGACACTAAATAAAGCCCTTAGCTCCGTTATCAGCCAGGAGTGAGGTCCTACACCCTAACACAGTGGCAGGCCCTGGTTTCAGGGACAGGAAGCTCCCCTTCCACGCTGGGCAAGTGCCGGCCGCCTACCTCCCTGTCGCCGCGCCACAGCCGCTGCTCCGACACCGGGAAGCCAGTCTCGGCGAAGATGTGCTCCTTGAGGTCGCGCGCGGTCCAGGAGGCCGGCACCTCCACGGTCCTGCAGCCGACACAGCCGGGGAGGACGGTCACGCGGACCCACCTGCACGAAAGGCAAAGGACTCTCAGTGGGACCACGTGGGGAGGACCGGCCCCGCCCCGACTCCACGGAGCTCGCCCGCCCGCTGGGTGTCGGGCGTCGGACCCCCACGCAGCCCTCGGCCCTGCCCCGGCTGGTTACCTGTCCCCCATGGCAGGCGACTTCGGCCGCAAGGCTCGAGTCCGCCCCCCCTGCACCAGCGCGTGGTCACCGCCAACCCCGCAGCGCCGAGAGGCCCGGCGCGGGGCCCAAGGGCGGGATCCTCATGGCGCAGGCGGCGCCGCCGCGGTGAGGCTCAGCCGCAGCCCAGAGAGCTAGGGCCCCAGCGAAATGGAAATGCCAGATGAAGCCGCGGCGGAGGAGGAGCAGAGCTAGGCTGCGGCGCGCTCCCAGACGGCCCTGGCCCCTGCAGGCGCCGCCCGCGGGCACGCGCCCGCCCGCCGGGACCGTTAGCTAAGGAGAAGCCCCGCCCCCTCCTTCAGGTCCCGCCCCTCCAGGCGCGACCCCTCGCGGAGGAGCCGCCTGGCACCGCCCTCAGAGCCCTCTCAGTCCAACCAGAACCACTAGCCGAGTAGCTTCCCCGCCCCATCCTCCAGGCCTCGTACCTCCCCATCTAGTCACGTCCCACTGCACGCAACCAGTAACTGAGGATCCCGCCTGGCCCCAGCCTCTAGGCCCCATTGAACCCAACCCCAACTGAGGATCCGCCCCGCCCGCCCTGGCCCCGCCCGTCCCCGCCCAGTCTTGCCCAGACTCCTCACAGCTGCCCTAACCTCAAACTCATGGCGACGGTATTTGCGGAATGTACATCTAGGGAAGAGATAAGTTTCCCCTGCTACAGTTGAACAGTGTCTTGAAATGCACAACTAGAATTCTGTAGGGCCTACATCTTCTTCTGTGGCCTCATGCATGAGAGGGAAACATTGTGGTTCCAGAATACAAATGTCTTCCGTGGTTTTGTTTCATGTTTGCTCTCAAGGCACAGAAGTAGAATTAGTGATTCGATTTGCCCAAGGAAAGACAGCCAGCAGCAAAGTAATAGATGAGAATACGCATAAATATATCCTATGATATGTTTAAAACATAGATGATTTACTTTGGTGATATTATCTTACATCGTTGGTAGCCTGAGTCTCCCTATAACACCTGCAAGCTCCTTGAAAAGCAGGACCTCGTTAATGGAATCGCCCTCGACTATAATTAAAGTCGCCTGGTAAATGGCAAGTGTAGGGGGCTTGGTAGGGCTTCAGTGAATACCAGGCCCTTCCTCTTTGGCTAATTTCTTATAGGAATGAATGACATCTATTAAGGTGATTCCAAAACTACGTCATGAACAAGTAAACTTGTATGTTTAAACACCCTGAATAGAATAGAATTTTAGTGTTGACCCAAAAAAGTGGTATAAGTTGAATTATCCTTTTCCCCTTCTCCCAAAATAATGTAATTATGCAGAACTCATCAGCAGCAATAACTACATAGCATATCCTTAAAGCTTTCCATCTCTGTCTCTTACTGTAGTTAAAAGGGAAAGTGATATAAATGATGCTTGTCTTTTCCTGCTTGGAAGACAGTAAGCATGTTCACTCAATTAGAGGAGAATATGGTAATTCAGTGTAAAAATCAGGCCAGAAAACCCTAATGGACAAATATCTACTTATTTAATCAGAAAAGTGTATACAAAGAAATATATTAGAATATTAACAAATGGAAAAATATGAGCTCTTTTCTATCTAATAACATCTCCATCTCTAATCTCTCCCAAGTAACATATCTCTCCCCCCCCCCCAAGCACCATGTTCAATCAGTCTCCGATTCCTGGAAACTCAGCCCCTGCTACAGTATCAGCACTCAGAGAATCCAGGACAAATCCTTTGATTAAAAGATTTCAGTGTTGGTTAGATAGGAACAAGAAGTTATGGTGTGCTATCACACAATAGGGTGACTGTAGATAACAGTAATGTACTATATATTTCAAAAAGCTAGAGGAAAGGATTTTGAAAGCTTTCACATAAAGAAATGATAAATGTTTGAGGAAATAATGTTTGACCTGATTTCAACAGTATATAATGCATTCATGTATCAAAATTTCACATGGTATTCCATAAATATGTTTTTTTTTAAAAAGACTTAAGAGTAAACCTTTCATTCTACCAGCTTTCCTTATGCTCTTTCCTTGGAAGTCAAACAGGATGTGATAACAATGGAACGTAGGGGTGGGGCTGAAGACTTGAGAGACAAAGGAATGACCTCAACCAAGAGTTCACAAGAAGTAAAGCAGATTCAACTGGGGAAGGAGGCTGGTCAAAAAATGCTTTGAACACCTGGAGTTCAAAGTGTCCTGGGGATATATTTTGAAGGGTTAGGTACCACGGAAACTACAGATCTAGGACTCAGGAGAGATGTCAAAACTAATGTAGATTTTGGAAACACTTATTCGATCATTAAGATAATATGTATTGCATCGCTGCAGGGCCCTAGCTGGACATGTCTCAATAGCAAGGATACAATGAACAAAACAACGTCCTCAAGTAGTTTTATTGATAGAGAGTTTCACTTTTACAAGATGAAAAAGAATCCGGAGATGGACATTATGAATGTATTTAATATTGCTGAATTGCATATTTTAAATAGCTCAAATAGTTAATCTAGGATTATGTGCATGTTACTATAATAAAAAATACTTTTAAAGTAATTCAGAAACACTAAAGGAGAAATTAGAAATTAGAAGAGCTGCCAAGGTTTGGTGCTGATGGAAGACAGAGGGCAGGTTGTAGGCTAATTATGATACAGGTTATTTCACCAACCAGACATTTAATACTACACCCTGGCTGGCAGGTGACAATAAGCTGCCAAAGACTTCAAGGCCAGGAAGAAAGTAAAGATGAACTTGAGCAACTAGTATCTCAGTGAGGCAAAAGTGACAAAATATGAGCAAGGAATTCATAATTGATATTAGTGAAAAACCTTAAGTTCTAGAAGGTTTTATGTTCTTGTATTAAAGGAAGGTTTCTAAAATACGTTATCTAAATAAATGACAGTATTATTTCAACAAAAGCCATCAATAAATATATATGAGTTGAAAGAAAGAGAGAAAGATCAGAATCCAACTTCCAACTTTAGTGGGAATCTTGAGGGTTAGAGGGATGAAATGATTTTCCCAAAGTCAAAGTCACATAGCTGAGAAAGGTAGAGCCATACCTGGAACCCAGGTCTGCTTCCAAACAGCAGGCTCTTTGCAAGATGGAAAGGGCTAAACTGGTGGTAGTTATTAAAAATCATTAAATATATATTTTAAAGAATAAAAAATAAATCCAAAGTCCCTAACTTAATGCTTTCATTCTAAGGAAGGAAAACAAAAATAAATAGACAAATAATATATGAATGCCTCTTATGTTAGATACCTGTAAGTACTAATAATAGATGGAGGGGGCATGCGAAGCAAAATGAAAGAGCAGAGAAGATAGGGCACTATAGAATTCTTTTCTGAGATATGGCCTTTAATCGGAGGCCTGAATGAAAAGGAAGTAACTGAGATTGCACAAAAAGGTGAGGAGAAAGCCAGCTCAGAGCCACTGATGGAGTTCATACTCTGATCATCTTTGAACTGGATGGGTACCATCACATCCCTACCCTGTCAGAGACATCTAGTTCCTTCCTCTCCAATTCATTTCCCAACTTGCCATAACATCATATTCATTGATGTCTCTTTTGTTTATTTATGGCTTCCTATATCTAGAAAGAGGTCTTTCAGAAAAGGCGGTTGCTCAGGAAACATGAAAAAGGGTGGAAAGAAGGATGAAAGGAATAAAGGAGGTGTGTCGAGAAAGGGAGAGAGGGAGGGAAGGAGAGAAGACAGGGAGAAAAAGAAATAAGTTCAAATACTATTTGTAGTTCTACCACTACGTAAATTTTTGTACATTGCCATTAATGTAAGGATTTTTAATGTTTGTAGTTTTACCATGAGTATATAGTATTTTCCAACATTTTTATTATTGTATAAACCTCATTTCTAATTTCTGCATAATATTCCACTGAGAAGAAATATCTTGATCTACCTAAAGTGCATACTTCAATATTTCAAAATTGCATGCTTCAACAAATATCTTTGTTCATTACTTGTACCACTATTTCCAATAAGAAGGAAATTTGCAAAACGGACATCTTCTAAGAAATGTTTAGCTGAGTTTTAACTCATTGTGCAGAAACAGATTCTCAAGTCAACACAGTATGACATCAAAATATTAGGTCATTCCTTTAGAGAGAGTCCCTACCAGTAAGCCATGGGAGGCCGGTACCCCTGGCCAGGGCAAATAAAACTGATTTACTGCACAAGCTGGACTCCACAGAATGGAAGCAGAAAACAATATTAGTCCTTCTCAAGGTACTCTTATTTTAAGTTGCTTCTCTCTCTCCTTATCTCAAGATGAAGCATCTGGCAGGAACCCAAGTCCCCATCACTCCTGAATGATGAACTTCTTCTAATCCCTAAAATGAACTTAATTCAGTAACTGAAAAACCTGTCTTGGGTAATAATCAAAGTTGGTTTGGTCCAATGTAAAAATTATTAAACAGCTACCAGGCTCCCTCTACCCTGGTTCATTCTCTGCCACACAATTGTGTGGACTGCAGTTTGAAAGTATAGTGTTAGTCTGAGAGTGAACTCCCCAGTCACAGGGCTTGGTAATTTTATGAATGGAATGGGTCTCATAGCATGTCTTTCATCAGAAAGAATCAATCAAATCATCTCTTCTCTTGAATGTTCACTACTAACATGAAGACAAAAGTAGAGCTACTCATCATTTGTTTAATGAGTCAGCAGAAGACTGTTAGCTAGAAAATTAAAAAGTGAGGCTGTTATGTTTGCACAATTCAGTTAGCTCCTAAAGAATGAGCAAAAATCATGAGCCAAATAGACATAGGGAAATGGTCTTTACAGAGAGGAAACAGCACCTACAAATGATGGAGTCATTTATACCAATAAAGCTGAGAAACTTCTAGCAGTTCCATGTGATAGAATTTGTGTGAGTGCTGAGAAATGATGATTCTGGAGAAGTCTGCAGGAATGTGGTCATGAAGTCTCCCTCATGTCACATACAGGGTTGCCTGAACAGAAAGGGGAGCCACTTCAGATGCTCACCTAGTGAGGTGATCACAATTGCATTTTACAAAGATTCCTCAGGCAGAAATATTGAGGATGACTTGGAAGACGAAAATATATTAAAGAAGAATAAAACCAAGAAAAAGATGTTTCCATGAGATTACAAGAAAAGCTTCAAGAAGAAACAGGCAGTGACAAGTATCACACAGATAAAGTACACATAGAACTGACAACTTTCAAAAGGCCATCATTGGGTTAGTTCTGTGCTCCAGAATCTTCAAGAAATTTCCAGTGACTAGGATCAAGTTCAAATTATCCTGCATGGTATGAAAGGCCCATCACAACTTAACCGCTATCAATCCTGTGAGATTCTTCTAGGTCATCCTAGAAACCACATAATACACTCTGTCTCCATGACCAGCTAATAAGCATATGTAACACTTATAGAGTCTTACTGTGTGCCAGGCACCTATCAAAACCCATCTGTGATATAGCTCACTCGCTCTTCCCAATAATCCCACGAAGAAAATACAACCTCAATTTTCAGATAAGAAAAATGAGACTAAACATCTTACCTATATTCTCAAAGATATACATGGGAAAGACAGGATTTGAGCCCAGGTAACCCAAACCCAGTGCCAAAGCACTATGAAATAGTAAATGTTAAGCTATAAGGCACTGCTCTCTGTTGTCTGTCTAGCCCCATGCACTACCTGGGTTGTCTCCACCTACCCGCCATCCTCTTCCCATCACTGTTCATCTAATAAATCTCTAAGTCCTCAAGCCAGAACCACCAATCCCACAGCTTGCCTATATGCCCTACAAAATTTGTCGTCACATTAGTATTATAGCAAATATCATAGTTTTATTAATTATAATAAATTTTTATCCATTGCAATGAAAATGCCTTTACATTCCTCTTTGTATCTTAAAGGCTTAGCACAAAGAAGTAGGTAACAAATGTTACCTAAGACATGTGAGAGTTGAATGAATGATTTCATATGGGTGAATACTAACTTTAGTCTTGACATCAGTCAACAGGGTTTTATTTTGGTTTTGGTTCTACTAGACATGCTTTTGGCTGCAAGTAACTGATGACTTGACAAGCAATAGCTAAACTGATAAGGGTCTGTTTTTCTCACTAGTCAAGAAGTCTGTGGGAAGGACATACGTCAACCTCAGGACCAGAGTCCTGGTGACATTTTCTGTCATTCTCTCCTTGTCCTAAAAGGCTAATCTAGTTCACATTCAATGTAGAAAGAAGGGGAAGGAGGGTGACATCAGTTGCATCTGTCTGTTTCATCAGGGAAACAAGAAGTTTCTCAGCAGACTTCTGTTTCTCTCTTATTTGCCAGAACTTTATCACATGGCCACCTCTACCTGCAAGGAAAGCAGAGAATATAAATATTTGTCTTTCTAAGCCTCTACAATAGAAGGTTTCAGCAAAAGAGTAGAGATTTGTAAATGACTATTGGATCACCCAACAATGTCATCTACATCATCACTCTAATGTACATAGCAAAATTATTTTAAGGTGTCCACAGAAATATTAGAAAGCAACAACTAGTACATTTTAAAAACCTATTGGTGAGGAAGGATATTTCATGCAAGTAATTTTTCTCTACCTTGGAATGGGAATTTGAGCAGATCCCGTGTCTTTTCTGTTCACTCTCATTTAATGACAGACTTGAAGTCACTTTAAATTACAAAAAGTCATTTTAATTCTATGATTGGAACAAGGATAGCCAAAGTCATCAAATAAAATTTCCACTTCCAATCTCCATTCAAAGATTATATCTCTCCTTGTTCCTGCCATGACCAGCCCATACTTCCTCTTCCATGAAGAAGACATGAGCAGTTTCTGCTCTTTCCCTGTTCCCCCAAATAGTTACCTGCTATTTGACCCCACCCAGATCAAAGCTAAGAATATGAGAAAGAAGCACAGGGATGCTCCTACTTGGTTGAATGGCTATGAGCTCTGTGAGTCCGTCTGGTGATTAAAGCTCACCTTTCTCTCATGGCACTTTGGAAAGTCCCATTATTAAAGACCTCTGTGGACCCTGTAAGTACATTTTTAGACCTGATGGTCACTGTGTCTTCTTCCACAACCTTCAGGCATTCCACATCACTTCCTACTTCTCATTGCTGGGGTCCCTCTTGCCCACAAGAAGATCCTGTAGAAGAGACCCCAAACCTACCCAGTTCTGATGCACTCTCACTTGGCTCAAGTATGATCTATAGAAAATTCTCTTATATCCCTTACCTGAGAAGCTCAGGTAGTACAGACCAAGGGTAGTGCAGCCACCCCCTCCTCACCTCCTGGAGGTGTTTCAGCTTCAGCACAAATCAGACCTGGGACCCTGGGTGTCTGTGATTCACCAGGCCTTATGGGAAGAAGGTAACTCCCCTCTACTCTTGCTTACATTAACATCTGTGACCAAAAGAAAAGAAAATCTCTACAAAATTTCTTTCCCTCTCTTTCCTCTGGCTCAGGTGTTTCAGAGTCACTTTGCTCTTAGATACTTATAAATAGTGTACGTGAGGAGGGATTTGTCACTCCAAAAAAGTGGTATACAGTTTCTACTGTCAAAACTGAAGTACGACAAATTTTTGTTTAGAACATTTTTTATCTTAGATATACATGAGCCCCTAGTACTTTGTTCTTTAAAATTTTTTAAATTGTGGTAAAATATATATAACATCAAATTTACCATCTTAACCATTTTTATATAAAGATCAATGTCATTAAATAAACTTAAAATGTACAGCAATTACCATCATCCATCTCCATAGTTTTTTCCATCTTGTAAAAGTGAAATTCTATACATATTATATGATAGCTTGCCATTTCCTCTCCCTCAGCCTTTGGCAACTATACTCTACATTCTTTCTTTATGATTTTGACTGCTCTATGTACCCCATATAAGTGGAATCATACACTATTTGATTTTTTGTGATTGCCTTATTTCACTTAACATAATGCATTCATTTTGTAGCATACTAAGAAAATTCTTTCTTTCTTTCTTTCTTTTTTTTTTTTTGTGTGTGTGGTACTGAGGATTGAATCCAGAGCCTTGCACATTCTAGACAAGCACTCTACCACTGAGCTAAATCTTCAGTCCCCAAAATTTCCTTTCTTTTGAAAAATATTCCATGATAAGATGTATTTTGCTTATCCATTCACCTGGATTGCTTCCAAGTTTTGGAAATTGCACATAATTCTTCCATGAATATGGATATACAAACACCTATTTGACACTCTGATTTCAATCCTTTTGGTTACATACTCAGAAGTGAAATTGTTGGATCATATGATAATTCCATTTTTAATCTTCTGAGGAACTGCCATACTGTTTTCCACAATGCCTGTACCATTTTATCACAGTGTACAAAGGTTCCAATTTCTCCATTTATTTTTCTAATGTAGTCATCCTAAGGGTGTGAGGTAGTATCTCATTATGTTTTGGTTTGCATTTCACTATAATATTGAATATCATTTCATGTGTTTATTGGTCATTTTCGTGTCTTCTTTAGAAAAATGTTGCGTTCTTTGCTTATTTTTGAATGAGGCTCAGTTTTGGGTTTGGGTTTTTTTTGAGTTTTAAAAAAACTCTATATATTTTGGGTAAATTCCTTATCAGATAGATGATTTGAAATAGTTTCTACTATTCTTCAACTTGCCTTATTACTCAGTTATGTCTTTAGATATGCAAACTTTTTTAAATTTTTTTTTATTTTTTAATTTCATTAAGTCCAATTTATCAGTTTTTCCTTTTGTTGTCTGTGCCTTCAATGTCATATCCAAGAAATTACCACCAATCCAATGTAGTAAAGCTCTTGCCCTATATTTTTTTCTAAGAATTTTATAGTGTTAGATGTTACATTTACATCTTTGATCTACTTTTAGGTAATCTTTAGATGGTATTAGTTAAGAGCTCAATTTCATTCTTTTGCACCATTTGCCTGGCACCATTTTTAAAAAGATTGCACTGTGCCCATTAAATGGTATTAGCACCCCTGACAAAAATCATTTGACCATGTGTGTAAGGATTTACCTCTGGGCGCCCTTTTTCTATTCTACTGGCCTGTCTTTATGTTAGCAGAACATTGTATTGATTACTGAAGCTTGGTAGTAAGTTCTGAAATTTGGAATATGAATTCTCCAACTTCATTCTTCTTTTTCACTCTTGGATATTTGGAGTCCCTCAAGATTCCATATGAATTTTAGGATGAATTTATCTATTTGTGTAAAAAGTATCATTGGGAATTTGATATAGATTGCACTGAATCCTGAGATCACTTTGAAGAGTAATGACATTGTAATAATAACAAGTCTTCCAATCTATGACCATGGATGGGATGTGCTTCCATTTATTTATGTCTTTTTAAGTTTCAGCAATCAAGGTTTTCTAGTTTTTATTGGATAAGTCCATTAGCAATTTTTTATGTTAAATACACATTTTCCAACTCAAATTGTGTTCTCATAGAACCCACATGAGGAAAGAAGACAAATAATATATAAATCAACAACCATATGTGAAACCATACCATTAATTCACAGTTCAACCACCAACCATACACCAGAATTCTGGGAGTTAAAAACCATTCCACAGCTTCTTTGAGGCCTGTACTTTCACATGTATAGAGATATAAAGTGCAAAGTAGAGCTAAGTGCTATGAAGAAATATAGTGTGCAGAGGATTAGAAAACAATGTGGGTCAGTGTGCTGCAATGTAAGGTGTCATCTGAGAAAGAAACCAAATGTAACAAGTGAAAAAACACACTGCGGGAAGCAGCAGGATGCTGTTGGAGATCTAGAATGATCCTCGCCCAATATTAATTGCAAGGATAACTGATTTCTCCTCCATAAAAGGAAAAATAAGCTATTCTAGTTCATTCTCCTTAACTCATCTCAACTAACTGCCATAATTTCTGCTTACTTAAAATTGAGATGACACATTCGAATCCTACCTGTTACAAAATTTCTACATGGAAGATTTCTTGCAAAATTAAACTCCCTATTTAACTGAAGCATTCTTCAAACTGATGGATGGATTCTGTTTTTAAATTCAATGTGTACTATGTCCTTAAGGGGAAAGCACTACGTTTGTATTTATATTCCTATAGACAGCTGGTGTGTGTGTGAGGCATGTGTGTACTTGGGCATGTAGAAAACAATTGCCCCTGTCTTTTAACACAATAGGAATGTTCATAACTCTGAGCCATAACAAATGGTTACCACTGATGGAAGTCGATAAGACTTCCCACCATGTGTGCGCAGAGATAATCTGCACAAGTGCAATGATGAAAAACCCCCCTTTCCACTCAGCATCCTGTGAAAGCCTGAAGTTCCTCATCCAGTGTTGGCAGGACATGCAGAGCAATCAAGGGAAAAGACGGCAAGTAGCATCTCAGATCCAAGACAGCAGGACTGAGTAACATACCACCTCAGCTAACACAAAACCATGCATCTCCGTGCTTATTTCACAGAGGATTCTTCCCTTCCTTACCTTCGAGCTTCTCACCTCAATATTGTTAAACTCCCTCCATGCAGCCTCCTATCAGATTCACTTGGCCTTGAAATAAAAGACAAATGCATTCTCCTAAGTCGATTTCATTGGCTCTCCACCAGGCTTCTCTTGATGCTTTCCTGGGGGGCATTCCCACACCCGCCCTCTGCCTTCCCAAAGCCCTCCACTTGCCATCTGCTCCTCCTGGAGGCACCACCAGCATCTCCCTTCTCTTCCCCTAAGGCCTCTCTGGGAATGAGTATTCAGGTTCAAATTCCATTTGGACAAACAATTTTGAGTTGAGAACATGATTACATGTAAAATGAGTTGGTAATCCAATGTCTGCACAAAAGCATGACAAAAGATTGCAGGTGGCAGTTAGGGTCTTGTAGAAAGTGTGGATACAAGCTGGGAGCAGTGGCACACGCCTGTAATCCCAGCACTTGGGGAGGCTGAGACAGGAGAATTGCGAGTTCAAAGCCAGCCTCAGCAATGGCGAGGCGCTAAGCAACTCAGTGAGACCCTGTCTCTAAATAAAACACAAAATAGGGCTGGGGATGTGGCTCAGTGGTCAAGTACTCCTACTACTCCAGTGTAGATACCAGTGGCTTCTTTATGCCACTCAGAGTGAGAGTCAATGACCTTACCCTAACAAACCTATTGTGGTCAATCCCTACTTTGTCCTGGACTCATCTCCCCTAGTCTCCATATCCCCCCAGGATCCCCCGCATCATCTCCTCCATCTCATTCTATCATAGCCACAGTGTTTGAATATCAAAGCATACTCCCTGCCCCAGGGTCTTTGCACTTGCTGATTTTGTCCTGCTTGGCCTAATCTTCTTGCAGAGGGCATTTCTCACCCTCTCATCTCCTTTACATCTATGCTTAGGTGTCAGTATTTCCAGGAGGCCTTCTTCTTGATTGGCCCATAAAAATGCAAACACCCAATGTGGGCACTTCTTTTCGTCCTCCTTAAATTATTGTATTTGCTCCATCACACTTATTTCCAGATATATATTCAGTTGTCTCTTTGTACAATGTCCATCTGCAACTATGCATGTGCCCCATGATAGCAAAGTGGACATGTTTAAGTTACTGCTCTCTCCCCAGTGCCTAGAACAGGTTTTAACACGCCATAATATCTCAGTCTACTCAGGCTGCAATAACAAAACATCATAGTCAGGGTGATTTCAATTACATTTACCTCTCACAGTCCTGGAGGCCGGAAATCCAAAATCAAGGAAGAGGAAAGGTAGCTTCATTGGAAGGCTTTGTGCTCACATGACCTCTTAGGTATGTGAGTGTGAGCAGAAAGAGGAAGCAAGTTCTCTGTTGTCTCTTCTTACAGGGCACTAATCTCATCTTTGGGGTCCCACCCTCATGATCTCATCTTACCCTAATTACCTCCCAAACACCTCATATCGCATTGGAGGTTAGGGCTTTAATATGTGAATTTTAAGGGGACACAAACATTCGGTCCATAGCACCACAGGTATTTAATAAATTTTGCTGAATATGAATGCTCATTACTGATGCATCCTGCACTCCCAGGCCTGATAACCTAGGGTATCTGTGCCTCTGTGCCATCTCCACCTTTGCCCTAGTCTTAGTTTCCTTGGTGGAAAAACTATAAACTCATTGTAGAAGTGTATGCAGCAGTGAGTCATGCTATAAGAATGACCTTCAGAAACATCATGCCAAGTGAAAAAAGCCAGTCACTAACGACCACCCACTGTATAGATTCCATTTAGATGAAATGTCCAGAATTGAGAAATGGAAAGCAGATTGGTGGTTCCCAGGGACTGTAGGGAGTAGGAATGAGGCATGATTGCCAACGGGCATGAGGTTTCTTTGGGGAACTATGAAAATGTTCTAGAGTTAGTGGCAATAGTTGTACAATCTTGTGAATATCGAAAAACCACTGAAATTGTACTCTTTGAACAGCACATTTTTTGGTATGTAAATTATATCTAAACAACAACAAAAAAAGAAATAAGCATGGTAGCTGATATGCATTCAAAGGCTTTTCCAAGAACATCATGTGTAAAATTCCTCTAAGCACAAAAATATTTGAACGTGGCCTTTCTAGGGAGCTCAGAGTTTGTTTAACCATTTGTGTACAGTGCTCTCAGTACATTACCAGAATGGCGAGAAACAACAGTTTTGCTCCCAATACACACATACACCAGATTCTTCTTATCGGTACATCCAAGTGCTTTTCACTCTCATCTCACACTCTGTACCCACCAAGGACATCCCCACCTCCCGCTTCCCCTTCCACACTGTGCTCCAGTACCTCCAACTCACCCAGCTTGCTCATGTGGCCTCTGCACATACACTCACTCCTCCTTTCCTCAGCATCCATTCCCCCTTCAGATTCAACTCACATGTCCTTCATGGGGACACCTAATGGCTCATGAGATGTCTTTAAAGCCACCTCATTTCTGCTACCTCACCCGTGTCTCCCACCCATGTCTCCTCTCTCTGCCAGAAGCTTGTCCAGGGGAGGGCACCTGGATCACCAGCTCCTTCATCCAAACCTAATGCATAGCAGTCCCTTCCAGGGAAGACTAAATCCTCGCCCAGAGATGCTGTGGACCTAGATGGAATTCCCCCAACAGGTCACATTCACCTTCAATAAGCCAGACAAGAGAGAAAACTTCCCTTCTCTCTAGGCACTAATGTGGACATACTTGGTGAACTTCTATTTTTAGTTTTATTAAACATGCTTTGGGAAATGATGTCATGTTTCTGACTCAGCATTTCTGCCTTTTCTACTTCCAGAGAGGGCATTTTGAATTCCCTAAAATGCTGTGGAAGTTGTAAAATAGGATTGTACAGACTTTACATGAAGTTTTGGTACTGGGTTTTTTGTTGTTTGTTTTTTGTTTGTTAGTTTTTGGTATTGGGCATTGAACCTAGGGGTGCTCAACCACTAAGCCATATCTCCATTCCTTTTTGTTTTTTGAGACAGGGTCTCACTAAGTTGCTGAGGGCCTTGCTAAGTTGCTGAGGCTGGGCTCAAAGTTGCAATCCTTCTGTCTCAGTCTCCCAAGTCTCTGGGATTATAGGTATGCACCACCATGTCTGGCCCTTCTGCTGTTAATTTTTTTTATTATAATGACTGACACATCTTCATTGTACAAATTGATGGATTCATTGTGATATTTTCCTACATGCATACACCATGCACTGATTCCCCCTTACTCCACTCTTCTTCTCCCCTTTTTTTCTCCCTCTATATATCCCTCCCCCAGGTCCCCTTTCTAGTATCTAAAAGTCCCTCATCTACTCTCAGAATATTTGTCTTTCTGTGTCAGGCTTATTTTACTTAGCATGGTGTCCTCCCATTCCATCCATTTTCCCACTGTTCATTTTAATGAGAGCTAGTTGTTTTGTTGCCAAAAATCCTAGGTTATTCAAAGGCAGCTTTGCCAAAACAAAGTTATCCAGTAAGAGTATCAAAGGTAGTCACATTTACATACATTAACTGAGTGACTCAAAGGGACTTTGCATAAGAAAGGAAAAACAGGAGTCAAGCCCTCAGATATTGTGAAGTGATACCTTTTGAGCTGTACTGGTCATTTCAGGAAATATTAAAGTCACATGTGATTTCTGAATTCCTTTTACATTGATTAAGACCTTATATTAAATATCCTCTTTTGAAACATTTATAGAAACTATGGGAATTCAGTGAGTTGGCTACAGCAGTGGTACATTAAAATAAATGTAATGGATGCTAACAGTTAGTGTATCATAATAGGATCTCAGCCCAAGTTACAATAGTCAGAAACTTATGATATTTATATTCCATTATAAACTGATGAAATCAAACACACAAAAAAGGAAATAATGTAAGAATAGAGTGCCACAGTGCACTTTTTCCTCTTTTCTATATCTTCAGGTATTGCTATCCCAGTCAATTGTCTTTCTGTTTTGTCCTTTATTTTCCTGAGTCACTGTTCTTTATTTTCTCCTCTTCAATCTCCTCCACCTCCTGTCTCATACTTGCAGCTGAAAATCAAGTCATCCCACTAATCTCACTTTCTCACCAGTAGATTTAGACAGGTAACACCTTCCTCCCAGGTTATTGTGAAGTAGAATAAGGCTGTCACTGACCTGGGAGGTACTCATTTATTCATACAATTAAAAAGTGAGGTACCCATTGGTATTGTGAAAAAGAAACATAGTTTTTTTTGGCTCAGGGATCACATTACTTCAGGGTAACAGTAATCAGAAAGGGATTACAAGATGGCAGACTCCATACTCTATTCTCCTCACTCATGGCCACTTCCTTTCCCTTCTCTCTGGCTTTGTCATCTACACAGTCAATGCCAGTGTTGGAAAAAAATGCAAAATAGGCAAAGGATATCTTAAGCATCTTAAACTTCTGTGTTAGTTTTCCCTCACTATAACAAAATACCTGAGATTATCAACTTACAGAAATAAAAGATTTATTTTGGCTCACAGTTTTAGAGGTTTCAGTTGGTGGCTGATTAGTCCTATTGTTTTGGGATCTGTGGAGAGTCAGCACATGGGAGAGCAAAACTGCTTTCCTCATGGCCAGAAGCAAAAGAGAAAAGGAGGAAGGGGCTGGATCCCACAACCCCCTTCAAGAGCATCTCTCCAGTGACCTAAAGACCTCCCATAAGGCTCCACCTCCTAAAAGTTCTCAGTAGTGTCATCATGGTGAACAAGTCTATAACACATGTACCTTTAGGGGACAATTAAAACAATTTTACCTCCCTCTCCTAATGTTTCCTACCCTTTCTTTCACACCCTCCTCAATTCTGTCATTTCCGTACATTTTAACTGTATACTTTCTACCTGTTGGCATTCTGCCAGGTCCTGAGAAATCAAAAGTAATGGTAATAATAACATCTCTTCCTATATGGAGTTCAATGAATGGGATCATACATGAATTTAATAAACAGAATTTTGATATAAAATGGCAAGTGCTAAAATAAAGGACTTCTCCAAATCAAGAGTTGCTGCTAAATGCCTAGAGGCTGTCTTCTGTTAACAGAGTTTTCCTGAACTACCACCATGGCTAATTCCCCCGTCAGGATAATAATTGCCTTCTGGGTTGATTTTACACCTGGGATGAATTTTTTAAATCTTTATTCCCAAGCAAACTGCAGAGCTGATCACCCCGGAAGATCTATCATAGTATGTCACTGATTCTATAGTACTTCTCATCTAGACAATGCTTCTGTAAAATTTTACTTCATGTGGCCCCGATATTCTCTCTTGTGCATTTTCGTGTGTGCATGCTTACAAATAGAATTTATTTTTCTTTCCACTTCTTTAGATCTTTAGAAAGAATGATGCAGACTCAGTACCTGTCAACAATACTTATTCTTAACAGCCATGGTAGTGCCTTTTGATCATTGCTTGTTTCTTCACAAAGCAATAGCAAATACTTCTCTCAAGTATATTTGTATTTTAATAGATGGTTTTAATTTCTACTTCTGTGTGCGATATGAGGTTCATATTTTGAAAAAGCTAGCCCTCAACTATCTCTGAAATCATATCATGGATACCATTGTTCATTTAAAGCAGCAATTAGGATGGTGAGAGCCTCAAAACATACCAATATTAGCAATAATATAATAATATCTACCATTAATTGACTGTTTAGTGAGCACAAAATGCTTATTTACTTTTAAATATTCTACAAACCCTATCTTATTTAATTTGCACTACAATTCTATGGAGCATTTTTATATCTATTTTACAGACGATAGAGGAGAAATTCAGAAAGTTCATAACTGCTCAAACCACATAAAGGATAAAATCTAACCCTGTCCTGAGGGAGCTCAAAGCCTGGGTTTTTCATCACTGTACATGTCCCTATATGGGTTTGTCAATAACATCACTAAAGAAGTTCATCCTGGAGAAAAGATGAGTTGTTGTGGTTTGAATGTTCCCACCAAAACTCATGTTGAGAGCTGGGTTTGTGGCTCAGTGGTAGAGCACTTGCCTGGCACATGTTCAATCCTTAGCACCACATAAAAACAAATAAATAGGGCTGGGGATATAGCTCAGTTGGTAGAGTGCTTGCCCTGAATGCACAAGGCCCTAGGTTCAATCCCCAGCACCACAAAAAATAAAATAAAAATAAATAAATAAATAAAATAAAGGGATCGCATTTATATACAACTAAAATTTTTTAAAAAAATACTCATGTTGATATTTAACCCTCACTGTGAAAGTTAAGAGATGGGAATAGGTAGGACATAGTGATTAGGTCATGAGGACTCTGCCTTCATGAATAGATCAATCCATTTACAGATCAGTGTATTAATGGGTTTATGGGGTATCTCAAAAGTAGGTCTGCTATAAAAGTCAGTTTGGCTCTGTCTCTTATATAAGCCCCCTCACTTTGCGATGCCCTATACTACTTTGGGACTCTGCAGGAAGGCCCTCACCAGCTAGAGTTCTTCAACTTTGGACCTCCCAGCCTTCATAATAGTGAAATGAATCAACCTTCCATTTTTTATAAATTACTGGTCTCATGCATTTTGTTATAACAACAGAAAATGGACTAAGACATGAGTCCAGGGGAATAGTATACTATTTAATAGTATACTATTTAATATTTAATAGTATACTATTTAATATTTAACATGACTTTCATGTATGAAAGTTTCTGTGACTCCAGATACATTTAAATATTGGGTTCACTATAAAGAAAAACATTTCAACAATTATAAAAATACTCATTTTTAATCAATTATCTCTAAATATGTACAAAATCCATATATCCACACTATCATGTCTAATTCTTAGATAACCCTGCAAGGAAGACATAATCATGATTCATAATCATGATTCAAGACTCAGAGAGGATAAGTAATTTATCTAAGCTTTCCTTGCAAATGCAAAAGTCAGTATTGGAACCCAGGTCTTGCTCTTTCTCCTGTGTTGACCTGATCCCCACTTTGAGATAAGAATATTGGAGTCAACACTCTGCAACAATCTGCTTGAGATTCTAAATATCATGGTCAGCATTCTTTAGGGACAAGAGGGTCCTAAAACCTCTCCTGATGGCTAATGGCAATCTTCCAATTTCAAGAACACGGCAATTTTAGAGAATGGTTGAATGCAGGCAGCACAAAGCCCTCACACATACATGCTGGAAAACAATTCTATAGATTGATTGTCCCTTATTCAAAGAGCTTGGACCCAGAAGAGTTTTAGATTTGGGATTTTTCAGATTTTGGAATATTTGGATACATATAATGGGACATTTGGGGGACAGGACCTAAGTCTATACGTGACATTAATTTATGTTTCAGGTGCACCTTACACACATAGGTTGCAGATAATCTTATATAATATTTTAGTGCACCTTCATTTGACTATTGCCTCATGTGAATGAGGGCAGGTGTGGAATTTTCCACTTGTGCTGTCATTCTCAAAAGACTTCAAATTTTGGAGCATTTCAATTTCATATTTTTTAGAGTAGGGATGCTCCACCTGTACTAAATATATAGAAACACAAATATGAACTACAGAATAGAGGTATAAACATACAGCACAAATCTTACAGCTATCTACTGATCTAAAAAAAACCCTACAGTTGTCTACTTCTATTCAGTTAGTTATAGCAACTAAGTTGCTTTTCTTAAAATATACTCCCTTAATTCTGAACTAGTGTATCAGCTGGAATCCTAGACTACATTTTTATTAACCTCCTCTGGTCAGAAGAAATTGAGGAACATGAGTTTATTTATGAAAAATGAATGAGAATCTTATATATTTTGCCATATTTTATTGTTAATATTGCTTATTTTCACTGTGTAAAACATAGTTGTTTGTTTATTTTTGCAGTGCTAGGGATCAAACCTAGGGCCTCACATTATGCTAGATACTCTACCACTGAGCTGCATTCTCCAGCCCTTTTTTAAAATTAAAATTAAAAAACAGATTTTTAAAAATTAAAAAACAGATTTTTTTCATCTCATTTCTAAGTATCCGGACTCAGAGTGGTATTTTCAATGAGCATTTCAAAGGGTTATCATTATTTCTGTAGACACAATAATTCAGAAAGGTGACTCCTGGAAACCATTCCCACAAAATAACGTATCTGTAAACTTGAAAAGAATGTTTTTCTTTGTATTTTATTAAAAGAGAAGCATGCCACAGCCTTCCTCATAGAGAAGAGATTATAAATGGCTACACACATTTGCTGTCTTGTAGAACAATTATAGTAGCTGGCAGGCATCCACAACTGTAGGGGACACAAAGAAAATGCCAGTTGGAAATAGGTCAAGGGAGTTTTGTAAAGGAAAATTGGGAGTGGATCCATAAAAAAAAAAAAAAAAAAAAAGACTGGATTTTACATGATTACTGCAATTGAACAGAAACTTCCTCTGAAAAATCTTGTATGTTGTTCATTTCTCAATTTCAAGTTTTCTCTCAGCAAAATTTCACTGGATACACTAGTTATAAAATGGAAAAAGAAGATGTCTATTTATTCATTGATTATAAAAATTAAAGTTTGTGAAACACTAAGGACATAATTTTTAAATTGAGAAAGCAATTAATAATACTCAAATACATATTTTATTCTGAATTCATTCAAAAATCAATCTAAATAAATGATATGATTTTTCATTATTTCTATAATTGTTAGAATGGGTAAGTAATTTATTTAAAGAACTCACCAATTTTACAAAAAATGTTTAGAGCAAGAGAATACAGACTAGAAAACACTTTTAAATTCATAGGACTCTTTGGAGATCAGTTGGTCCCTCTGGCTCCCCTAAACATTTCATTTTGGTTTTGTGTATGGCTGACATTGAACGGTTGTTCTATGAAGGCACCATTTCTCCGCACAGGTGATGGTTTGGTTCAGGCAATGCAGCTTATGAGAAGCATTTCTGGAGTTTACCCAGAGGACAGCACAGTTCAGAGAACGCTATTCCTGAACATGAACTTGCAACTTAATTTGTCCTTTAGGTTTGAAATCCACTTAAGTGACTTTTTAACTGTGAAAACAATGTCTACAAAAACTAACCTTTTTGTAGTATGAGACAATTCATATGAAAGATTATCAATTGGAAATTGTCAGTCACTGTATTTACTAGACCTTAAGGTAAAGATAAGCCACCACTGGCTATGCATGGTTTAAACACTGGACAAGGGTTTACGACCTAATCCACAGAGAATCCACTTTATGAATCAAAGCAGTGGGCTAAGGAGCTGTAATCTAATCCCTATCAGCCCACACTAAATGATTAAATTAGGAAATATTAGTGGTATTTACTTTTAACATATATAGTAACAATGCCTTGTTCCAGAACAAGAAGTGAGGGCTATTAACAATCTCTTGTTATAATATGATCCAAAAGAATATGACAGTGACCTTGGTCAATGGGCAGAAAGAAATGATCAGCTGCTTCCACATTTAACACAATTTCTACAAAGCACATGCTTTTTTGGCCAACCCCTATCCTCTCTGAGTTTACAAAGATGTGATTCTGGAACTGAACTGAAGGTTTGAGCTAAGCCTTCCCTACTTAAAATAAATGCTGGTGTATGTGCACAGGGGTGGGCAGTACATTATTCTCTTGGAATGACACGTTTGCTTCCATTCTTCACGCAGATAAAAGAATAAATTAGTGTCTGAAATCTGTTCTTTTATGACTCTGCATTTAGTCATTTTTTTCTTCCAACTTAAGAAAGGTCAGGGAACACAATTAGTACAGGTTCAATAAGAATCCAGTCACCTTCCCCACCATGCCACCAACATTTTTCAATTGGCACTCAAGGGACCCACTGAGTGCAGGTGAATGACGCCTTACCTAGGGCACCGTGGTAAGAACACTGCAAGACCTCCAGACCAAGAGGCTCCGGTGGAAAGAACATGATCTAACTTGTTTCTGAGAGCTTGTGAGACGTCACTACCCTGAGAATGCCCAGAAATAGCTGGGGAAGAATTTAAGCAGAGGGAGGAAGCATGGGGGTTAAGATCTTGACAAACAAGCAAAGATTGGGAGCCATGGAGATAAGCATGTAAATAATACTTGACCTTACTTATACTCATGGACTCATGAAACCCAGGCGGTGTGGAATAATTGTTAATCTACTCACCCCGTCTTTGCACCCTGGCTCTATTTCTGGGTTACTGCCACAGATCATGGCTTCAGGCCTGCATCTGCTTTTGTCCCTCATCAAACATGTTTGGGCTGACTAATTTTCTTGGCCCTCTACTGCCCACCTGCTCTTCCCTGAGTTTGTTTTCATATGCTTGGACTCTGCTACTCTGCCTGCTGTCCTGAAGACTGACTCTGCTCTTCCATCTGAATTTTTGTTACTTCCATTGTGGTACCACAAAAAAATATATACATATTTGGAGTGCATGCCTGTAATCCCAGAGATTTGGGAAGCTGAGACAGTCACAAAATTTAAAAAAGAACTAGTGAATGTATCTCAGTGGTAAAGCACCCTTGGGTTCCATCCCCTGTATAAAAAAATGTTTTAAAAATATATATTTGATCTTTGCCCCTGGTTCCTGGCACAGACAACTGAAAACCCTGGGAATTTCCCGAGTGATAAAGAGTTTCTTTCATTATTCATAAGGATTCACTTTTGATTTCAGTTGACTTTATTCTAAGAGATGACTCTTGGTGGACCCCTATATAGCAATATGGGGGCTGGTGGCCTGTCAAAGCAACCATGTCATTAGAGGGTTTAGAAATGTCAGCCCTACCCTCTGAATTCCAGGGAGGATAGAGGAGCTGGAGATTGATTTCAATCACCAATGGCCAAAGGCTTAATCAATCATTCCTATGTAATAAAACTTTAATACAAATTCTGAAACAATAAGGGAATTTTCCAAGGTGGTGAAGAAAAACATTAAGATCCTGAGAGGCTGGTCTGCTCAGGAAAGCTCTGGGAGCTCCACATTGGCCCACCTCAGCACATCTCCCCCTCCGCATCTTTTCCAGTTGACTATTCCTGAATTATGTCCTTTATAATAAAATGTAATCCTAAGTAAAATGCTTTCCTGAAGACTGAGTCATTCCAGCAACTTGTCAAACCTGGAGGTGGGGAGTATCATAGGAACCTTCTAATTTGTGGTTGGCTGGGAAGAATTGCAGGTGGTCTGGAGGCCTCATTTGTAGCTATCATCTGAAGGAGGAGCAGTCTGGTAGGAGCGAGCCCTTAACCTATGGAGTTTGAATTATCTCTAGGTAGTCAGTGTTAACACTGCATGGAATTGTTAGATACCCAGCTAGTATTGGAGAACTAGGGGATTTATTGTTCTGGAAAGCAACACTGCATCTATAATAATCAAGGTGCTAAAATTTGTCCTAAATGTATTCAAAACTCCAACACTGCCAGACGTTAAGGAAACACATTCTCATTGGAGAGACAGACACATATGTCAGCACAAAGCCATCAGGCAAATGACTTCAACACCCAACCATGCCGGCCAGAGCCACCATCATCTCTTGCCTAGATTATTACAACAACCCATGATGGGTTTCCCCACTTCTACCTTTACCCCTTGACAGAGCAGCTACAGGGATACTTTGGGAAGGCAAGTCAGATCCTATCAGTCCCTAACACCTTCAAAAGGTCCCCATCTCCTCCACAGTGATTTGGTGCCTGGCTGACCTCGTCAGCCACATCTGTGACATCCTTGGCCCTCAGTCACTTCACCCCAGCCAGGCTGGCTCCCTCCTCGTTTTTGGAATATGCCAGGCAGCTCCCACTGAGGGGCTTTGTCTGGAACATTCTTCCCCTAATAGCTTATGACAAATTCCCTCACCACCTTCAAGTATTTGCTTGAATTTCACCTCCTCCATGATGTTTATCCTGACCACACTATTTAAAACAGCAGCATGAGTTCCAATATAGCCTCACTGAACTCCCATCACCTTTTCCTTGTCTTCCCTTCCCTTTGTCCTATCATATAATATGCCCTATAATTTGATTATTTATTAGATTTACTGTTTGTTTTCTGTCTTGCTCTGTTAAAATGAAAAACTCACAGAAGGTGTTAACTACCAATTTCATTCCTGGATATATTGTAAGTCCCCAGCACAAAATAAAAGCTCGATATATGTTATTTAAATGAATAGTTTTATAAACAGAAGATTATTTGCAGAATCTTAACTAAAAACAGCTCACTGCAATGCCCAGGTGAGATGTAAAGCCAGACACATAGGGCACACCTGCAGGAAGACAGGAGAGGCAAGTCCAAAAGGACTCAGTTTGGACCTGACAAATACTCCATTCTTGACAAAACTTTAGAAAGCTCCTCTGAGGCCTTTTTTCCAGTAGGCCTCATCTTCAGACCTTGTCCTTCCCTACCCAGTCCAGGTGTAGCAGGAACTTCATGAGTCAGTTCAATGAGAATTCCCCATCCTTGATATCCCATCACCCTTGTTGGCCTTCCACAAGAGTCCTATCAAATCATTTTAGCAAGAAGCCCTCCTTCCTTCAGGTTTCCTGTTAGTGATGTTCCATCCTCTGACCCCCTCACTCTGCCCATTGGCTGGAATTCTCCAGCTATCTTCAGTATATTAGAGTTGCACTCACCCTCTCCCCCTCATTATGATAGTCCTCACACCTACTGTAAGCATCCTAAATAAAGTTTTCCTTACTGATTTAGCAAGTGTCTGAATAATCAGTTCTTTAACACATATGGTGCCATGACTTAAGATCAGACTCATCACTGGACCCCCAAACCGCTCATCCAAGAACCATACAGCTTTTGTCTTCTTTCCCAACTGGTTGCTCTAGGACCCACTGATGAGTCCAACTCCCAAGCCAGGACCCTGATGATAGTTCACAGAAGTATGGCCAGGAGAGATTTGGGTTCCTAAGATTCTGCATATACTATAGAGGTTGGGTGAGAGTACCAGGCTTCTTTGTTTGCAAGGTACCATTAATTAAGAATATGGGAACTTCTCTGTGGACTAAATTCCCCATCCACACACACCCCTCCAATCCTTGATGACCCTGTACTCATCACTGCAGCCCTACTTCTTAGCCCTTTCTTTCTTGTGACATGAGTTTACTAAGGATAATTTAGAACTTTCCCAAACTGATTTTTCTAAGACCTCTCCTCCCCATCGCTCTATCTTCCTCCTTTTACCACCCACCTCTGATGGTACCTTCAGTTCATTTAAATCCTTTGGTAAACTGCCCTTCAAACCCTGATCTCCTCTGACCCCTGCCAGAACTTTCCCTTTCCACTCTGGCCTCTCAATTACCCATAATTACTTGAATTTTGAACACTCTTCCCCCATCAAGAGCTCACAAAGGACTCAGGGATACTCAGAAGCAATTAGATACCAACATCTAAAAATCTCCTCCATAAACATTGGTGGAAAGCATTCTCTCCTTTTGAGCAGGTTACCTTGACTTAATTCTATTTGTCACAAACACAATGCAGATAAAATAAAAAGTGAGGCAAAGACAATAGTCAACAATTTTATAAAAACAAGTGAGTTTTGTATTACTGTGTTTACCTTACTCCTGTTTAAAATTTTAGAACAAAAGCTATGAGGTCTCTACTTGTGTCTGTCTGTATGTTTAGGATGTTAGGTATATGTGATATTTTTCTACCTCTGGAAAGTATTACCAAATAAATTTATTAAATCCCTTAAAGGAGTTCTATTCAAATTGGCTGAGTGATAAATAAGCATTTATATAAATTAAGTACTCCTAGAACTCCCAAAACATAGAAACTAACCCAAAAGCAAGCTCATACAATTTGAGTAAATTTTTAATAAAGTTAATTTATAATTATTGTTCAATGAAAATGGATGTGTTCTAAGTTTTCAGCAGTAAGTATAATACAAGCATTATACTTGATTTACTAATTGAATAAATTAATATAACTAAATGCTTTAAATTATTTTTAAAACATTAGATTTAACCTAAGAACACACATATAAGTAAAGAAGAGATAAAAGATGAATTGCTTAATGCTTAATACCTGTCACTTCATATATATCAAGCACAGCAATAAAACAAAAAACACTCATGTGTTTTACTTTTTTGGTTTTCTTTATCTTTTTCTTTATTTTTTTATTTTTTATGATACTTGCCTAACACTAAGATGCTCTAACAGGGAAGTAACTTGAGATGATTCTAGCTTTGTTTAATGTTATAATGTCCACTCAGAAGTTTCCATAATCTTTTTGGTAACTTGAAACCTTATAATTCTGTTAGGTAATGGATATTTATTAGAATTTCTAAGTAAGATAAACTTCTGACACTTTAATTACTAAGCAGAAGTTTTAAGTTGATATAATTTTCTCATATTTTTATATGGTGTAAAGAGTTAAAATATATTTTGGCCTGTTAATAAATATGAAAAATTGTACTACGAAGCAGCAAATGCCTACCAAAATTTTGAGAAGGTACACTCATAAAATTTGCATTCAGAATTACAGAATGCTGGTATGTGATAGGCAATCCACAACTGTCTACATCCTAATTTTCTCTGTTAAAAAAAGGTTACCTATTGTTAAATGTTATAATGTGTGTGTGTGTGAGAGAGAGAGAGAGAAAGAGAGAGAGAGAGAGAATACTAAAAGTATAAAGGGAAAGAGAAACAGCTTTCTATAAAAAGTATGCCAAGTATGAGCATTTCATTTTGATGGAAATGGATGTTCAAAAAAAAGAGAGAAGAAAATATAGGATAAAGCCTGAAAGGATATAAAAAGTTATAGAATATTTATGAAAAATATATCAAAAGGAATTTTATTGCATATGGTCAAAGTTGACTGAGGTCAAGTGGACTTATTTATAAGTTGTTTTTTTTAATGAGCTTTAGTCTCTGTTTAAATGACAGGTTTTCTTGGATTATTGGTCTACTCTTAATAAGAAAGTTTTAAAAGGTTTTCTTTGCTTTTTGAGTAATCCATCTAGGAAATGAGGATTCTCTGTCTTTTATTATGTCTTTGACTATTTAAGAGGACCAAGTAGTCTCACTTTTAAGAGTTAAGTTTTTTTTAACAACTGTGTTACCTCCTTTCAAATTCTTTCATGGTCACTTTGATTAAATAGGTAGCTAGGAATTGTTTCATAGCACTCTAGGACTCTATTCAGCCAGGAGTTCAAACCTTTTGACATTTTTGACAGTTTTGTCTTCCCAAAATCAAATCCTAAAACAAATTTCAATCTCAAATTGACTTTGATATTTCCCAGAGGGCACTTGGAAAATCCCCAAAGATATGTTCTTTCATTTTATAAAAAGAGTGACATTAAAAAATAATTAGGCTTATTTAATATGTTTAAGTGAATGAGAAACATGGTCAAATAAAAATGATTATAAGCCTTTCCTCTGTTATATTTGTATAGATAAATAACATTAGTGAAATATTTCAGAAGTTGTATAACATTCCTAGAAAAGATGTTGATAAATTTGCTATCCTTGACAGTGCTATTATGACGTTATCCATCATAATTCTCACTATTTTTAAATGTATGCTACAGAATAACTGAATGTTCTGATCAAATGCCCTCATCTGCTCTTTAACCACAGCCATTTAAAAGTCATTTTTGGTCCACACGATGTTTTTGTTATACTCTGATGCATCCTTGAAAATATCCGTGATCAAATACAGACCAAAGTACTTGGCTCACCCAAAAGGGTGATCTCAATCAGCACTTTTCAGCCCTTCACTTGCATCTGCATGCTCTGCTCCAGGAAATAACCATGACTGGACCCTGACAGCTATGCCATCTCCAAGGACATTCAAACCAGGAAGTCTATTAGATTGCCACTTGGCCTCCTCACTCTGCCATAAAGATGCTTTGAGCCCAATATCTAGAAATCTTTTCAACTCGCTGCCCTCTAGTCTCAGAAACTGGATGTATAGTCTGTCCCAGTGATTATTCTTTGTTTTTATTTTCATGAAAATCCCTCTTCATTAAATGCCTGACTTCTCAAGCCATCCAGCAAATGTTCTGTACTACCAAAACTCAACAGATGGCTCAGCTAGTACTGATGAACTAAAGATAATGGAATGAGAAATGCTTTAAATTATTCAGAGAAAAGAAGGCTGTCCCTTCCTACCTTAAATAAGAAGAGGGACTAAAAAAGAGTCTCTCCTTAACCACACTTTAGATAGTCTCCTCTGAGCCTCTTTTCAACTAGGATCCTGTCTTTGACCTGCCTGGCTCAATTATAACAAGCATCCTGCTAAATCCATTTGGTGAGAATCCCCCACCCTTGATGTTTTGGTTTTTTTTTTTTAATTTTTTTTTTTTTAGTTGTAGATGGACACAATATCTTTATTTATTTATTTTTGTGTGGTGCTGAGTATCGAACCCAGTGCCTCACGCATGCAAGGCAAACACTCTACCACTGAGCCACAATCCCAGACCCCACCCTTGATGTTTGATCACCATCTACATCTCATTAAATTCTTTATCTTTCACCCTTCATATCTTATCATTCTATCAAACAAGTTATCAAGAATTCTCCTGTCTCTGATGTCCACTCAGTAATTTTCCATCCACCAAACCCTAACACTGAACACTGGCTATAAGTTACCCAGCAGTCTTTACATTGAGCCCTATCTCTCTCCTCTACTACAATAGTCTTAACACCTGTCCTGAACAATATCTTCCTTGACATTTTAACAAATGTCAAATGAACTTTTTCTTTAACAAACCCTATGACCAAATCATGTAACCTCAGTTTTCTTACCTACCAAATGACACCCACCCCATAAGAGGAAATATCTTAGACATTGTCATTGTCAATCCCAAATATGTCATGCTCTTAAATGTACTGTAACTAGAGCAGCTTCTTTGGCAATCTCACACATTTCCCCCAATATGGTCCACTCCTGGATCTGCTCTTCGTACCATCACATACTATTGCTCCAATATCTTCCTGAAGGTCAAGGATGGGGGATGATTCTCAAAGCAACCTTCCAAAAGTGACACATCCTGCATATTGTAACTTTTAACTTAAAATTTCAGATTGGTATATTCAATAATATATCTGGTTTTATTTTAGCATGTACAAAGCATTTCATATAACTTAACAGATAATTTAACTTCTTTTCCAGAAAGAAAAAATTGCATAAAGCCAATGCCTGGGAAGGTCCTGTCTATTAAGGCTAAGAATCTGAGGAAGCCACCACCATCCACACACACCAGCAAACTCAAGTAGAAAACCATAGGGTGCAAGCCCAGGCTATATCTTAGCCTTAAAAATGGTCTTGCACCAGGAACAAGGAGACGAGGCAATCAAATTTCACAAATTTATGGTCTTAATGGGACAGGTTTTACAAGTCTTCATTGAAGTGTTTATTTTTTAAAAAGCTTTAAAATTGATGCTTTGACTCTCAACACATCTACTTTATGTATTCAAAACTATTGCTCTCTGCAGCCACTGATACTTTGGCTTTAAGTAAACTGGGAATTCTAAAGTCGCCAAAGTCCATATAATGTAAATCTCTGTGCAAGAACACTCTGAATTAACTGCAAAGTTAATTCATACTTTTTTCTAGCTATAAATAGAATTTATCATCTAGTACCTACACAGACAATATAATCTGCTGGGTTTTCAACATTATTATATGCTTCAAATCAATCCTCATTGTTGACAACCTCTAATCAGTATCAGCATCAGTGATTTTATATAACCACTAGTCTTTCAAACAAATGTATAAATGAAATTATATAAAGTCAGTCGAAGCCAGGTGCGGTGGTACAAGCCTGTAATCCCAGCACTTAGGGAGGCTGAGGCAGGAGAATCACAAGTTCAAAGTCAGCCTCAGCAACGGCGAGGCGCTAAGCAACTCAGTGAGACCCTGTCTCTACATAAAACACAAAATAGGACTGGGGATGTGGCTCGGTGATCTAGTGCCCCTGAGTTCAATCTCCAGTACCAAAAAAAAAAAAAGTCAGTCAACTGGTAAAGTAAATGAAAATGAGTTAGCTTTTCACTTGAAAAAGCATCTACTTCCTAAACTAGGGGGCAAAGCACTAATATAGAAGTACTTAAGAAGGTTAAAAAAGAAAAGAAAATGCACAGCAATATTGCAAAATAACATGGGATGATAAAGTACATTTTCTTTCATGTTTAAACAATTTAGTATCAGTAGTAGTAAGAAAATTAATCTCAGACAACTTCTAATAGTACCAGAAAATAATCAAATATTCCAATCATCTGAAAAATCAAATCAAAATGTAGTCTTAATACGTTTGTACATCCTTTTTCTTTCCTTATTTTTATTTATTTATTTACTTACTTACTTACTTGTTTTGGTGACAGAGTCTCACTATACTGCCCAGGCTGGTTTCAAACTCTTGACCTCAAGTGATCCTCCCACCTCAGCTTTCCAAGTGCTGGGACTATCAGTGCACACTACCATACCCAGCTTGTAATCATATAATTAATTTTAAAAATCAGTCACAAAATTAATCCTGATACACTAAGAGGCAAGTTCTACCGAAATGATAACATGAAATTCCTCTAATGAGCAAAATATGTTTTCAAAAGGTAAAGAGAAAAACAAATAGCATTTTCCCCTAATGTTTCAAATTTGAAAAGCCAAAATTGAAAAATCTTTCTATCTGCTGACATAGTTACTAGCTTACAAAATGTGAGGCTTTCCCTGGTCTCTATGGCAATAAAATCTCAATTATAGAATGTACCATCTGCACACAGCAGTCAAATTCATAAAAGGGTGTTTTGTTATATGCTTGAAAAGAAGAGCACAGAGAAATTTAAGCAGTAGTTGCAAATATACATAAATGTTACATTTTCCATTAATCTGCAAGTTTGTAAAATAAGCATTATCTTTTATCATCGAAATTTATAAAAGAAAAGTACATCCTCCCTCCCTCCCTCCCTCCCTCCCTCCCTCTGTCTCTCTCTCCTTCAAGTTATTCAGTACAATTCCAAGTACTTCACAGCTGTTTATTTTATATTTTCTGAATAATCATATAGTTGGTGCAAGGTACTGATATATACATTTCATGAAAGAGAAAACAAGAGAGTTTAGTCAGCTCTACATCATAAATAGCCACACCAGGAAACAGAAAAAAGCAAAACTATGTGCACAAATATTTAGAAATGATTTTCAAACCTTGGCTTAAAATATTATACATACAATCTCATTTACAACTGGAGTATCTCCATATATGGCTAATTCACTTTTACCTCTAGACAACAGGAATTTGTTTTTGCCTACCTGCATTTCATTTGGGAAAACCTGACAAGCCTTAAAATCTCAATGCAAACAATTATCATTTAAAATATTAATTCATTTACCTATTCTCCTTAGTCTCCATTATCACTTCTGGAATATTTGTCCTTGAAAACCATGAAAGTACTTTTCTTTCTTCTGTTTAAGTCTTTTGTTTGTGTTGTCTTTAAATGTGCACTCTAAGTTCAGCTCTTCCCGGCTGGTGAAAAGCTGGTTTTTGCCCTCAGCGTCCATTCATCATCTGATGTCAGAAAACATCCTTGTGTTTTGTGTCTATATTCCGTAAACGTGTGACACTCCAGTCTGATAATGACTGCTTTCGAATCCAGTAACCCACAGAAGTTCCTAAGGTGAAATAGTGGATTGGCTGAGAGTTTTTGGCTTTTCCCTAAAGCAAAATCAACTTAATTTCATCTGAGAATCTCCTGCATTTCTTCTTGAAGGTGCAGGGAGAAGATGTTATAGAAGTCCTTGGACTCGGTCTTTCTCCCCTTCATTTCAGCAGATGTAAAATATTCGTTGGTGACAGCTGTTTTTCTGGCTCTTGTGACATTTGCATCTTGGCCTCACTTCTGGGATCCTGAAAGGAAAATCAGGGAAGGGTAAAGAACAGAATGAGGGAAAGTTCTTGAAGTCAGTGCACCGAAAATACAATTCCTCATGGAAGACAGCCATGGTTCTTAGCTCCAGTGACCTTCTAATTATAAACCACAGGTGGCACTACAGCCAACCAGCATGCCATTTATCCCTCACCTCACAGCAACACACACCACCAACAAACACATGTCACCATACATGGAGGTCTCTAGAAATTAAAAAAAAAAAAATCTCCACCTAGGTTCATGTTCTATTTCCCTGGCTTCCTCCAAGTGGAAATATGCACTCACATAAAATGCACTTTCTGTTCAAGAACAACACTCTTAATATTCAGACCTATGACTTGACACACAATAATTTGTGTTTCAAAGAGAAATATTTACCTTAGAAAAAGAAGAGTAATGTGGGACTGGGGTTATGGCTCAGTGGTAACGTGCTTGCCTAGCACACATGAGGCACTGGGTTCGATCCTCAGCACCACATAAAAATAAAATAAAGATATTGTGTCCACCTACAACTAAAAAATAAATATTTTTTTAAAAAAAGAAGAAGAGTAATGTACTGTCAGAAAGACTTTAATAGCTATGTTCTTAATAATTACTAGTGCTTGCAACAGCCCAGCATTTTCAGAAATAAAGAAAAGGGGGAAAATGAAAAACTTTTACCACAGTGATAAGCCAAAGGGATGCATGAGACTGAATTTTCTGCCCACTCATAAAAATGTCATGGTTATAGAATACTAAGTTGTTTTTTGGGCATTTTGTTCACAGCAATGCAAAGGCTAACAATGACATTTTGATTGCCATATGTCAAAAATTAGAGAAATTCTACATTTAAATTTAAAATTTAGGAATGAATATTAAAGGTTACATCAGCAAGAGGATGGAAGCCTTTGATATGATAATAGATTTTTTAAAATTGAATTCTTCATTTGAAATATTTACATTCATAAGAGAGGTCAAGTATTAGGAAGTGGAAAGTGAGGATCAATTTCTTTATCTGTAAAGCAAGGAGCTTGGAGTAAGTGTTATAATTTATTAATGTCTCTAAAACTCTATAATTATAAACAAGTATATTTGTTTCAAAACTTGTCAATGATTCTGAGAATAGGAATTCACCTAAATATGCCTTTTTTCTGTTTGCTTTTGGTGCTGGGTATCAAACCCAGGGCCCTCCATGGGCTAAGCATCTGGTCTACCACTGAGCTACACCTCAAGCTCCAAATAGGTCTTTTAAATAAAAACAAAATTTGGTTAATTAAAATGCTATTTTAAATACAATCATAAAATATAAATGGATTGTAGAATAGATGCAGGTTTTGCATGAATCCTTATGATGGAAGATGCAAGTACAGGGAAATCTGGGATTAATTATACTTGAAGCAAAACCTTTGGGGCTCTGCCCTCAGTCTGTACAGAGTAGCTGCTCATGATGCTCTGCTCCTGGGGGAACATTAGAAGGAAACTGGAGAAGTATTGATCTCAGTGGAATATTACATGTCCATGCTTTTTAACTTCACTGAATCTCTAATTCCAGTTTGTCAATGCCTTTTAAAACAAATATTCTATGACTTGAAATATTAATTAACTTTATATCATCAGGAATGTTTGATAAGATTGCTAAACAACACAGAGTCCTGTGGCAAATTATTACAATTTCTTCCTAATGGACAAAGATATTCATTACCAAAAACAATCTTTAAATGGTATTTCCCAAATAATTCTGAGCTCTTATAAATATATTATCATCAATCACATCTATTTCTATCACTTTACAGTATATGATGACTTTGACCAATGTATTATTAAACCACAATACAGTCTTTCTCCTGAAAAACACCGATTTGCCAATCAAATAATCCTGTCTAGTAATAAGGGGGAAGTGGTTTAATATGACATAATTTGCTCTTGATGAACACATGCTGAATCAGTGTGTACTTTTCTCATACCTGCTGAATTCACTCTCGAATAATCTAATCTTTAATTTTAATACTACTTCTGTAATTAACATCTACCCCACAATTCAGAATTGTCAGAGCTATTATTCTGTTTATGGACACCAGAACATTGTACATGTTCATCACTGCCTTGTTCTCCACAATTGTCAGAAATTACCCACTATGACTGAATAATTACATATGCACTGAGATGGTGCATGTGAATGAGGGAAGGTAGCAGTTGCTGAGAACATTAATTTCCCAAAAAATAGTCCCTGATAAATCACTCTCATAATTTCTCATATTTGAGCTCCAACATTCCATTTTGGGAATCTTTGGTCAATTTCTGTAACACTTGTTCAATTATTAATATTTTTCTTGAAATGACTCTGTTGTGGGTTGAATATGATTTGTTCCCTTTGGAACTCGTGTTGAAGTCAAATCCCCATTGTGAGGCCTCAAGAGGGTAGAAGCTTAATCTGACTATGTGTTTCAAGGTAGTACCTTTGGTTGTGATTTGGATTAGGTAAGGTCATCAGGGTAGAACCCCCATGACTGAATCGTGTAGCTGTATAAGAACAGGAGAGGTCCCAGAGGAGACACAATCATGCTCCCTGCCTACTGCCATGTGAGGCCCAGCACAGCCTCGGGACTCCGCCAGTGACAAAGCTGTCACTCACTCTATGTGACCACTCGACCTTGGACCACACTGCGAGCCAAAATCAACTTCTTTTCTTTATAATTTACCCGGTCTGTGGTATTCTGTTCTCAGCAACAACAACAACAAAAATGGACTAAGCTGCTCTCTGTTCAAATAATGTATAATGAAAGAAAAATTTCCATCCCTTCCATAAATAGAAACTCAATGCCATGTGCTACAAATAGAAGGTAACTCTAAAGATAACTAAACTGGATGCAAAGGGATACTTAAATTCTGACTTGTATACAAGTGCTCACCAAAAACAGTCTCTGACCTGCTTTTTCTTTATTAAAAGTGGGGATCAAGCCGGGCTCGGTGGCGCACACCCGTAATCCCAACCCTTTGGGAGGCTGAGACAGGAGAATCACAATTTCAAAGCCAGCCTCAGCAATGGGGAGGAGCTAAGCAATTCAGTGAGACCCTGTCTCTACATAAAACACAAAATAGGGCTGAGGATGTGGCTCAGTGGTTGAGTATCCCTGAGTTCAATCCCTGGTACCAAAAGGAAAAAAATAAAGGTAGGGATCAGTAAACTTATGGGGGAAAGTTTAGAGTTTAGCCTTCAATGATTTCTTTCAGAAAGAAGAAAGGTTGAGAATTGAGTTAAGTATCCATTGCAAGAACTTAGGAAAAAAGGTCTGGGGACAAACCCAAAGGAAATAAGAAATAAAGATAGGAGAATAACTAACAAAAAGGAAATTCAGCAAAACCAAAAGTCAATTCTTCAGAAAGACTACTAACATTGGATATTTTCTGGAAGATTGATAATGATAAAACAAAGAAGTTTTAAAAATTGTTGGGAATGAGAAATTAAGCTCTCCTTTTTAAAAAATAAAGGGGAATATTATAAACAAGCTTGAGGTAATGAATGTGAAAATTCTGAAAATGGATGAATTCCTATAAAATATAAAGTACCAAAATTCATTAAAGAGTAAGTTGATCCAGGCTGGGACTGTAGCTCAGTGGCAGATCACTTGCCTAGCACGTGTGAGGCACTAGGTTCGATCCTTTGCACTGCATAAAAATAAACAAAATAAAGGTATTCTGTCCATCTAAAACTACAAAAATAATTTTAAAAGAATAAGCTTATCCTATTAAATTGTTTCAATCACTGATATTTAGAATCTCCCTGAAGAGAAAACACAGGATGGATGATTTTACTGGTGAGTTTTACCAAACATTCAATAAACAGATAATTCTATTATCAGAAGAATTCTACCAGAGAATATAAAAACAGGCAATAGGCCCAATTAATTTCATGAGGCTGATAATATATCCAATTCAGATTGGGAAAGCATGAGAAAAAGAAAATTACTGGCCAGTCTTACTCAGGATCATAGATGCAAAAATTCAAAATTCTTACTAGCAAGATGAATCCAGATGATGTATAATAAAGATAATACTTTATAGATGATGATGTATAATAAAGATAATACTTTATAACCAAATTTGATTTATTATAGGAAAAATTTAATATCCATTCATGACCAAGAACAGAAAACAAAACAAAAAAAAAATCAGCTGGGCAAGTTAAAGGTCAAATCTTAACTTCACAATGATAAGAATACTTTGCTTTCTCCACCTATATGCGACATTTTTTCAGAGATGGTAGTCAGTACAAGACAGAAAAAGATAGAAAGGAATAGGGAAGAAGAAAGAAGGAAAAAGAGGAACCAAACTAAGACTCACAGAAATTTTTCATAAATTTTGACCAACTAACAATTAATAATAAAGTACTGTTAATAACCAAGCATATTGATATTAGCTCAGTTGTATTTCTACATACCAGCATAAGTTTTTTTTAAAAGGCATATTTTTAAAGCTAACCACATATAATAGCAATTTAAAAATAAGGTTCCTTGGAATGACTATCAGGAAAGAATTAATACAAAAATTTGAAGAAGAAATCTAACAACTTTTAACAAAAGATATTAAAGAGGTTCTTTTAAAAATGGAGCTATGTACACAATGGACAGGAAGGCTCACTATCTCTGAAATGTCAGCTCTCCCTAAATTAGTCTTATGATTCAGAGCAACTGCAAACAAAAATCCCAATAACCTTTTATAAACCTTGACAAGCTAATTCTAAAAGTTCTGTGGAAGAACAAAGGGACAAGAATAACCAAAGACACTCCTTTAAAAGTAAGGAGAAGTCCCGTTTTACTAGATATCAAGCCTTGTTATAATTAAGTCAGTGTGGCATTCACACAGGAACAATCAGAGTCAGCTGAGTCAGACCCATGTGTCAATGGAAACTTGATCCATGAGAGAGTTATCAGGGAGCTCAGTGGGAAGGCTGGACCATTCCAAAAAATGATACTAAGACAAGCATTCATCAGCATAGAGACAAGCACAGAAAACTTACCCAAACACCATACTGTGTACAGATATCAATTTTAAAGGATTAAGGACATAGATGAGAATCAAACCTTGAACTTTCAGGAATAACTGTAACAATATTTCTATGGCCTCAGGGTAGAGGAGAATTCCTTAAATAACAAATAAAAACCACTAGTCACAAAGGAAAGATTGTTAAATTCGATCTACATTAAAATTAAAAACTTCTGTTCACTGAAGTCATGCTACATAAATCAAAACACATTTTCCATATGGAAATATGAACAAAGGTTTTGTGACTAAGTGGTGAAATTCTACTTTGTTCTTGTGTATATATTTTACACAAGATCATGTGTTGAAGTCTTTATTTTTTTTTTACTGGTAGGCAGTCCTATAAACCTTAAGTCAAATTTTTTTAAAAAAAGGGTTTTGCATATAGAATACAGAAAGAACTCTTGAAAGAAAGAGTGGCGGGGGAGGAAGGAAAGGAAGGAAGGAAGGAAGGAAGGAAGAAAGGAAAGAAGGAAGGAATGAAGGAGGGAGGGAGGGAGGGAGGGAAAATGAATTAACCTAAGAAAATTGGCAACAGGCTATAATTTACATATACTATTTTCTATGCATACTATTTTCATTTAAATAGAATTAAAGTTACAATTGTACTATAAATTAAGTCGCGTATATCAGATAATATTGAAAACAGATTTATCATACAGTGATATCTATTAATATCTTTGATTTGTAATCAGAACTGCTTTTGATTAAGAATTAGAGCCAGATGTAGTGGGGCACACCTGTAACCCCAGGGACTCAGGAAGCTGAGACAGGAAGATCACAAGTTCCAAGCCAGCCTCCTCAATTTTAGTGAGAGCTGTCTCAAAGAAGTGAAAAATAAAAGAGGACTGTGAATGTAGCTCAGTGGTAAAATGTCCCAGGGCTCAATGTCCAGTACCACAAAACAAAAACAAAAATTAGAGATGGAATAACGTCTACTTAATAAGGCTTTACAAAGAGAAAATAAGGGGAATAACCATGTGTCTCAGTGGTGGAGCACTTGCCTAGGATTAAGTGAGGCCCTGGGTTCCATCCCCAGCTCCACCTAGGCAGTGGAGGGAGGGCAGGCAAGTAGAGAAGGAATTGGCAGAAGGGATCACTTCCTCACTGCATGAAATCATTTTACCTGGTGCCTACTCTAAGCAGCACTTACACCCTCCCTGAACCACCAATCACGTTCTCTGTAGGCGGGGTTAATGTCTTACACCTGTAAAGTACTCCATGACAGTTTATACCCCAGTCATTCCAACTAGCAGACAGCTCCAACATAAGCACCAGACCCCTAGCTTGGCTTTCTCTAATAAACCAGATCAGTTCTCATATAACAGTAAGGAAATGAATAAAGCACATCAACATTCACTAAATATTTATTGTATATCTTTCTATCCTTTCTCATGACTACTTTGTACTAACCAAAAATGCCAGCAAGAGAAATATTAAAACCTTTTTTTAAATTTCCACTTTATGATTCCACATACATTTATCAAATTCAACAGTCATTACCTGATGTACTACAATTAAATATTTGAAATAAGCAGATATGTGGGTATGCGTGTAAAGAGTGTCACTGCTTATAATGAAATACATATTTTGTCTTACTAGTTTTATTACATTAAAATGCCTTTTAGTGTTTTATTACTAGTTTTGTTACAGAAATGCCTTTTGTTCTTTACTGATTACATGCCTAACAATATTCAGGACTTTTATACTTAAATATTTAATGTTTTCCAGGGATATAATTCCTCATCTAATAATACATGACTTTTTGAGTGCTTCCATATATGACACATTTGCTTTTATAAATCCTTAACAAGGACCTTACAAGATAAAAGCTAGTCTGCTTTTTTCTGGCATCTAATGTGATTGAACAGCAGTCTAATGCAATTTTAGAAAAGAAAAAATACCAACATTCAAACTCCATACTAATAAATTTAAGACAGTTATTCAATAAGACAATCAAACTAATCATGATGCGATAAGTCTGGCATCTTTTACCACTTTCATGATAATTTTGGGTTTATGTATTTCATTAACATGGCCAAGAAAATAAGTATATCTTAAATTTTGTATATCACTGAAATGTTATTGATATTTAAAATTAAAATTCAGTATAATAAGGGTACCTTGTATGGTCATGGCATTTTCAATTCATTAAAGTGATTCCATAGATTTTATCTCATTTCAGTCTCATAACAGGCTGGTGATTGGGTAGGGAATTGTTAATTCCATTTTATAGTAATGAAGCTGGTGCCCAGTAGAGTCAAGCACCAGCCCACACAGGGACTTAAACACACATTCTTTGACTCCCAGCCTTTTCCTTATTCCCCAGTACTGAGTGCCTGACACAGGTACGGTACTCTATATCCATGGGTTCTGCATCCACAGATTTACCCAAATATGGGTCCAAAATATTTAAGAAAAAAAAAAACTGCATCTCTACTGAACATGTACAGACTTTCTTCCTTGTCATTATTTTCTAAGCAGCACAATCTAACTATATGCACAAAATTTACCTTGCATTAGGTTTTATAAGTCATCTAAGCATGATTTAAAATCTGCAGGAGATGTGTGTAGGTTCTATGTAAACACTGTACCATTTTATATAATGGACTTGGGCCTCTCAGATTTGGCATCCAATAACAACCAATCCACTACAGATATCAAGGGACAATTGCATAAGCATTCAAATATTATTTCCTTCTCCTCTCTTACCTTCTCCAGAGGGGGATAAAGCTGTTTCTACCATGTAATTTGGGAAGCAGCAAGGCACAATGGAACTTTACATCATGGGCCATCTACTCACCAGGGCTGGGGAATCACACAATCTCTAAGTGCCCAACTGTCCTCACCTGTGAAACAAGGCTATGCCCTATCCATGAACAACATCATCATAAAGTCCAAAGTGAACCGGGTCTGAAAATGCTTACTAAAGTGTAGACAATTTGTGCACATATTGGATGTGCTCTTCTTTTGCTTATGTGATATTTTTTTAATGCAAAAAATAATGTGAAATGTGTTCATGAAAGTGTCTGCCCACTGATCCATGTCCTTGCCTCATGCATCAGGGACCAAAACAATCAACGTCATGGAGTCACTGTTGGAGAATGGGACTTGGACACCCATCTTTGCCAACTGCAGAATTGGTCATCTGGCTCTGAAACCTGGAGCTGCCGCCCGTGGCTATCATAAGCACAGTGTGTCCACTCAGTGACCTCTTTGCCTTCCCAGCAAAAATACTCTATTTTGGCAACCTGGGGTTTACCCATAGTGGGAGAATTTGGCACTATATATGATTTCATTTAAGGAGCTGGAAGAGAAATACGCCAGGTCTACTTATTCACTGATGTGAAAATTTCTTCTGAGTTACACGACTTGAAACAGAAACAGCTTAGAGACTCCAAGCTTAAATCACAACTGCAGGCATAAACAATGGGTGATGTTCTAACCCAAAGCTGCCCTTTGGCAGAGGTGGGCAGGGGAAAGCACATTGGAAGATGAAGGGGTGTCTGAGATGGAATGAAGTGAACTGCAGCAGAAAGAAGGAGGGCAAAGCAAACGCCCTACGAACTAGAACACGAACAGCTGGCTGTCACCCAAGGAAATGACAAGAGAGGCTTTCCTACAGGGATGGGATAAAAATATAATCAGGAGCTATCTAACCTCTTCATTGTGATGCCCTTTCTGCTTGTCTGTCAAATGTCAGAACCACATCTATTGCTTCAAGACTAGTACAACTCCCTCCTCATGGGGCAGGAGGCCAGGGGGAAGAGGGGAGGGCCATGTCAGGGCAGAAGGAAGGACAGCAGAGAAAACTCCTGCCCTTTCACTGTTCTCAGTGCTGCAGTGCTCCTGGGCACAGCCCTCTGCAGCTTTCCCTATCAGGATAGCCTTCTTTGCCTAGATACCGTCTTTTAACTCTTTTGTAGCAAAGAATAGAAGCAGCATTGCCCTTAGCCATCTACTAAGAACAGAGTGCACATTCATCTGAAGAGGAGAACTCAAAATCCACATTATTTTTTATCATTTATGACCAAACAAATTCATACATAGCTAAATCCTCTGGGATATGGTGAAAACTTACCCTTGAAAATCCCTAACATTACAGAAACAAGGAGTCAAAATGCAGACAGACTTCAAGCCCACCAAAAGACCCCCCTGGAATCATCAACAGATTGATTGTCTCATCCCTGGTCGTGTTAGGATAAAATATGAGTCAGCAAAGCATGACTTGGTTTAAAATGGAATTTTTGCAAAACGAAAAAGTCAGGTTAATCACGTATAAATTGACAGACAGAATCTAAGGCACGGCAAGAATTGCTGATGTCATTACTGGCAGTACTGCGTCAGCATGATATGTTGTAGAAAAGGTCACGGTCACCATAGCCTTTACTCAACCTCAAATGTGCACTCCGTAATTGAATAGGTGTATAAAATGCATTTTACACAGCACATAAAGGTAAAACTAAAAGTGAGTGCCACTCATCATGCATATGTGTATAATTAAAGACTTCCATGGAAAGTGTACAATAGTAAAGATACTCTGTTTCAGATTAAATAAGAAAAAAAATAAATTATTTCCTCAGCGTTCCAAATCCCTCTGTGTTATACAAATCTTTGTCATCTACTTTGCTGAAGTCTCTCATGTATGTTTTATTCATCTTTGACGCCCCCACCTAGGTTCTGGACCATGGGTACAGAAGGTATTTAATAGAGACTGAACATTTTAATGACTTTGGTCAATTTCCAAGTAATAAAAACACACATACTTTTATTAGCATATCTAGAATCGAGTTGATCCAGCCTCAGATTTCAGTCTGCCAAAGAGCACAGCTAGTTGTGGGAAGCAGATGTTTGTGGGGGTTTGCACTAGAACAGAAGTTCCTTGGAGTCTTTGGTTTCCCTTTTAAAAAGCTCAACTTATCCTCATGCATAAGATTTTATACAAAAATAATATATGGTTAAACTATAGTATGTGAATTCTATCTCAGTAAAGCTGTTAAAACTAATATTAAAATTCTATGATTTAAATATATTTAGTTTGATATTAGATGACTGATATTAAGTGGCTCTTAGGAGGGAAAAATAATATTTATTCATTTGTTTAAAAAATAGCTTTATGAGGGGAGTCTATCCTGTACAGCCATGCCACAGGCTTGCTTACCTGTCACCTAATCTGTGAGAAGGGACTGTTAACCCATGCCTGTTCCCATGTAAGAAGGAAGAAACTGAGGCTTCAAAAATGTAAATATCAGAATTAGTATACTACAAAGTCAGTTTTCAAAATCAACTCTGACTCCAAATAAATTTATTTAAAATCTGGGTATTTTCTTGTTTTTAATTCTTAGGGTCTCTGGGGAATAGGAACATGAGTTGGACACAAATATGTTCTTCAGGATCCGAATTTTCTTAGGATGGTCACTTAGCATAAACATTTAATAAATAAAATATCAACAAGTAAAACTAGTAGGATGTTTGGCATGATTGATGGAAAACTGATAGTGATTGGTTTTATGTGGTAAAGAACTAACAAATTGATATCCTTAAACACAAAGTAACTATTATTTAATTCATCAATTAAGTTTCTATTTATATAGTTTTGCCAAATTTAGCCAATTAATTATAAATATATGTGTCTGGTTAAGTTTGAATTTCAGATAAATAATAATTCACTAGTGTGTTTGTCTTATGTAATATTTCTTGTCTTTTATCTTGTATCTATTGGCATTTTTTAATGGTTAAATTTATCACTGCATTACAAACAAGGAGAAAAACTAAGCATCTACCGTTATGTAAAAATGTGTACAAATTCCAGATACTTACAAAATTCAAATTAAAGCATTTAGTTCTTTAATAAAATAAAGAGGTCTGTGGAATTCAAATGCTATTATAATGAATTTGACTTATATTAAAATGTTATCATTTCAGAGCACATGAAGGCTTTGTGGACTGCAAAGCCCTTAGATAACAGACTGTCCTAGATAACAGACTCCTGGTCTAATCCAGAGTAGAATAGTTAAAACAAATGTCTGTCTGGATGTAGCAATGCTATAAGTGGAACCAAAATTAGTCTTTACAAAACCAAGAGCCACCATGGCATCTTGGGTTTCAAATCACCATAAATTCTAAGTGCTTTTTGAAAGAGAACACTGTGGAAGAGACCAGAGCTCAGGGTTTTCCGTCTGAGAGCTTCAGCAAGAAAAGTGAACCCCAACATCACACTTGTCAACCTCTCCTTTAACAACTAAGAAATGGATGAGCTTCTACTGTCTTTTAATATTATATTTTTTTCTACAAAATATGGGACTGCCTGCTTCATAAGGCTGTTGTAAGAATTGGAAGAAACAACCTACATAAAAGTATTTAACTTGATCAAGTAGTTCTTATAAACTTATATCTAACTTTGATCAAGTAGTTTTTTATAAAGTTCTTATACTCTTTAATTCTACTAGAATTACCCTAATAGAATCTTAACTGTTAGTAACCTTATTTTTAGTGAAGACACAAAAACAAAGTAATCTCAAACTTCTTCCATTTACCAATTTATGAAAACACATTTAATGTTTAAATATACTACCTTGCAGAATTTAAGAAGTGAAAAGTACTTGGTTTTATACTTAGCAGTTAATTTTTTAGCACTTTAACTTTGCAAATTAATCAGATGTCTCCTCCTACAGACACATTTATGAAGATTAATTCCATTTGTTAAATATAATTTGCTAATTTTTAACTGTAAAGACCAAGATATCAGGATAGCCCAAAGAATCACACACTCATGACTCAAAGGAAATTTGAAGATTTCTCTAACTCAGACCTCTTACCTTAGGATAAGGATAAGTGATTTTCTAATTGGCACAAAGAGAAGCCAAGGAAGAGCTAGAGCCATACTCCATAGTAACTATAATGTGGTGCTTCTTCCAATTTCACTATGCTTCTTCCTAGGGTGCAACAGCTCCATCCTAAACATTGAAATCTGATGCAATGTGCTAAATGTCAAACTTAAGGAAAGAAAAGATGGCAAGGAGATAGACACATAAAATAGAAATTCAAATAGTAACAGGATTGAAAATACAAAAAGCACATTGCCATCAACACTGTCCAAGATCAGAATAGCAACAGGAATTATTCTGATTTCCAATTTGGCACATTCCACATCAATCACATTTAAGGATCCTCACTTGGACTCATGATGGGAGCGGTCAATACTGTCATCACTGCTACTATCATAATGGATTTAAGGAAAGTTGTATGAAGGAAATCAGTCTTCCCTCCTCCAACAGAATACTCATGGAGAATAGAAATTTAGCATTATTTTTATAAGTAACAGTTGCTAGAACAATGTTTATCCCATGGCAAGAACTGAATATATATGTTTGAGTTGATCAGAGCTGATTAAGATGCGCTCAGTCAGAAGTTCATTCTTTTGGTGAATATGCGAAACCACTCTTGCCTGGATCAGACGTAGGTGGATAGTATGTGAATGGATTGAATGGGAAAATGTCAAAACACCAAATGATTACATCGTGCAAAGTATGTTCTAGGCATCTTTACGTGCGTTTTCTGGTTTCAACCCAATGATACTTTTGTGAGGGAGGACCCCTATCATCTCTGACAGAGGAAGGAACTGAGGCTTACAGAAGGAAAGTGAATTCCCAGTGACTGCAGAGTGAGAACATGTATGACAGAGCAGAGATCTGAACCCAACACTCCAGAAGACAAATCCAGCATGAAGCAATAGGACCCAAGGTGCTTCTTTCTGATCTTGTTTTTAAAAAACTATAAGTGGGCTTTTCTTCCCACTATGTGAAGAATAGAAAACATTGTATTAACCATGGAAAAGTTTATAGAATCCAAGCAAGATATCCAAAAAAACATGGGAAGGTAGAAAATCTGGCTTGGTTTGTTTGAAGGGTATATGGAGGCAGTCTTGAAGATCCCAGGGGCAAAGAGAAGAAAAATTACTCAGCCAAAAAGCCAGAGAAGGTAAACAAAGGATGAAAGGGATGACCAAGAATGAGAAAGATTTGTCATAGCATGAAGTGAGACTTCATAGACAAGATTAAGGAAAGAAAGCTGGTTAACTATGAAGTGAGACTTCATAAACAAGATTAAAGAAAGAAAGCTGGTTAACTGAAAACAACACTTTGGAGACCAGGCATTAACCTAGTATGTTTCAATTATCAATGAGTAGCTTAGAAAATAATGTGATAGATTTACTTGTCAAACAAAATGGGTTTAAGCATCAATTACAGTTGGGAAGTGGGGGGCGGGAAAGGGGAATGGGCATAGTAAAGATGGTTGATTGAGATCGTCATCACTACCCTTGGTGCATGTATGAAGACACAATTGGTGTGACTTTATTTGGTTTGCAACCAGAGAAATGGAAAAACTGAGCTCTATATATGTGCTATGACTTGAAATGCAATTAAATAAACTAATTAAAAAATAAATAAATAAATAAAAAGCTAGAATATTTCCTCTATCTTCCAAAAAAATGGAGAAAATTAAAAAATAAACTGTTTATATTCCTTTACCAAAATCCTTTACTATATGTATAATTTTATAAAATTGTAGCATGAGCACAATTTAAAAAAAAAAAAGCATCAATTACTTTTATTTGTGTTGGTGCAGAAATAAAGAGCTTCTCTTCCATATAATTTCAGGGAAGCTAATGCTTGGGAAATACATGGAATCAACCTGTATTTTACTTAAATGGAAGTGACATCCATCTTCAGAGGCAGAATAAAATTAAAGCCAAAACAATTGCTGTTAGAAAGTCAACCCTCTTCTCTGAGACATGAACCTTGTTTTAAGGAAAAAAGAAAATGAAGGAAGGAAGGGAAGAAGGAAAGAAAGAAGAAATGAGGTTTTCCTGCTTAAATTGGAATACTGTCTAAGAATTTAATAATCCCTTATCAAAATGAAATTAAATAAGAAAAATGTTTTTAACTAAAAAGATTTTCAAATATTATTATATAACTAAAGACAAGCTATCTAAAATGAGGACAACCACCATAAATTAAACAACAAGCTACTTTGAGAATCGCACTTTATTGTCTCAAGACTCCTCACACTGGTACAGCAATAGATCCATTGTTACCACACTCTTGCAGTCCAGGGTGGAAATTAAAATGACAAAGCGGCTAGTCTGAGCATCTTGACCACAGTGGATCTCTAGTAACACTGCAGCTGGCGCCTCACCCACAAATCCGCGGGCAGCCAGCCCAAACTGAACATTTTTAAAAGAACTCATTACTCACAGCTGCACAGCACGCCTAGGAAGATGCTCTATCCTCTAAGGAAGGCGAAGATCTTAAAGAAGGGGGTCCAGGATCCCCCGCAAACAGCTGCAGGGACCAACCGACCCGGTTTCCCACCAGCTCTCAGAGGGACTGCAGGACCGATCAAACAGCGCAGCCCGTGATTTCGATAAGCTTCTTGTTCATTTCCCCTCCTCGTTTACTGTATAGTTGGAGCCTCAGATACTTACTGGTCGCTGTCAGCATCACGCATCACGGTCTTGGTGCCTTTGTTTGCCTTTTGTACCATCAGCAGGTTCCAGCGTGACTGCCACCGCAGCCAGCCGCACTGGGTCCCAGCAGACGAATGCCGCAGAGTCAGGAGCTCCCCCTACCCAGCGGCCTTTTGCCTTTTTTTTTTTTTTTTTTTTTAAAGAGATAGGAGAATCATCAACCTTAGGTGTCAATAATGCCGCAGACACCGCATTGTGGTTCGATGTCCTGATGAAACAGTTGAAACATTTTTAATTTTCATTTTATCAGGTGAGGCTAGTTGATGGAAGTTTGACTCTACTAAACAGTTACTGTGGGCTCAGTCCTCATGCCTGGGTCTCCTTGACTTCATGGGAAATGAAGGGTTGTGAGCAGGCAATATCCAGTCAGGAAATCCTATGATTTATTACAGAAATCAAAAATACCAGCAACGCACTCACAGATAAAACACAACATCACAGTGTGTTTGCAGTACGTGAATTTGTGTGTTATTTGAGTTTGGGTATGAGGTTCCAAAGGTGAAAAACAAATATGCATTCACTCAAAATGACTTGTGAACTGGGAAATGCCATACAGTTGTATTTGTTAATGTTAATTTAATAATGAAGATATTGTAAAAATAAATCAAATAGAACTCTATTTTCTTGCTTCATATAAATGGGGGGTCTGAAATCCCAATAGCATCTGTTTTTATGGCTCTGCTGTCCTGGGCTTGTGTACACTATATTCCTTACTGTAGTCTCCCAATAAAACTGCCTACTTTATCTGTATAAATCTAGAATTTAGGCTTATCTAGAATTACTAGAGTTTGGAAGCTCCTCTTCGTTCTATCCCTGGGGAAAATAGCTAACTCATTTCAGCCAACTCTAGACCTGAAAGGCTCAGATCATCTCCCTGGGGGAGAAGCAGGCCCCAAATATCAGCACTGACCTCAGAAGGACAGTCCCCAGTTCTCTGCAGTCTAGCCCTATATGGGGCTGCAGCATAATACACCAATCTCACAGCATTTCTTTTAGATCTGAGATTCACAGTTTCAAGTAATGTCATCCCTGAGTATCTATGGGAGATTGGTTTCAGGAGCCTTGAATCCACGTATGCTCCAGTTCCTTATATAAAATAAAGTATCTATGCATATCCTCCCTTGCATTTTAAATGATCTCTAGATGACTTGTAATATATAATATGCATAAATGCTATGTCAATAGTTGTTATATGGTATTATTTAAGGAATGATGACAGGAAAAAAATCTCAACCTGTTCAGTACAGGTGCAATTTTTTAAAAATATTTTCTCTCAATGGTTACTTTAATTCACTGATGTAGAACCTGTGGATAAGAAGGGCGAACTGTTTGTAATTTCCTGGGAGATAGTAGGGAAATGACTTTTTCCAACATAAATTGGTATATAACAACAGGTAAAATAACTTTTTATCAGAGAGAATGGTGTCTTTAGGGGACCCTTTTGTAGGATTCTTACCAAAGTACTGTGTGGGTCACCAGCAGTGTGGCCCTTGGTGACATGCAACTCTGTAGGTAAGCCTACCCTCCCCCCAGGCTACATCAGTTCTAAAGGTACCATGCGGATTAACTAATCGTGCAACAATTGAATTGCAAATTGTGAATATGTGTAAGTCCTCACTCCAGTGAGTGAGAAAAGTGGGTCTCCAGGGAGACCATTTTGTTTGGCTCAGTGTAGGAGTGTTGGGATGCACATGGCCGAAGCCAAGAAAAAACACTTCTAGCAGGAGCCTGGAGAAGAGCTACATCATGCTGCACCAAAGGGCTGGCCAGCTGGTGACTACTCTAGGAGTGGAGTGAAGGAGCCTCAGGACAGGAAAATCCAGGCAACTGACAGGTGTTTGAGAGACTGGCGAAAGGAAGGAAAGGAGAAGGAAGAAAAGAGTTGAAGTGTTGCTATGATCAGTAAGACTTTGGGGAAAAAGATAAGCTAAGTGCATTTTTAGAATGTCCTGTTATGGGTTGTTCAATATAATTCTGTCTTCAGTACCCTCACCATGAAAAAAAAAAAACCTTAACATCAATAAAAAAAATAACTTATTCAATAAATGGACTAAGGAGCTGAACAGACACTTCTCATAAGAAGATATACAATCAATCAACAAATATATGAAAAAATGTTCAACATCTCTAACAATTAGAGAAATGAAAATCAAAACTACTCTAAGATTTATTTTTTATTTTATTTATTTATTTATTCTACTTAGGTATACATGATAGCAGAATGCATTTCGATTAATTGTACAGAGATGAAGCACAACTTTTCATTTCTCTGGTTGTATGTGATGTAGAATCACATCATATATGCAGTCATACATGAAGCTAGGGCTATGATGTCCATTTCATCTCACTCCAGTCAGAACGGCAATTATCAAGAATACAAGGAACAATAAGTGTTGGCGAGGTTGTGGGGAAAAGGCCCACTCATACATTGCTGGTGGAATTGCAAATTGGCATAACCAATCTGGAAAGCAATATGGCAATTCCTTGGAAAACTTGGAATGGAACCACCATTCTACTCAGCTATCCCACTCCTTGTTCTATACCCAAAGGACTTAAAATCAGCATACTATCGTGATGCAGCCACATCAATGTTTATAGCAGCTCAATTCACAATAGCTAAACTGTGGAACCAACTTAGATGTTCTTCAACAGATGAATGGATAAACTATGGTATATATACACAATGGAATATTACTCAGCACAAAAAGAGAATAAAATTATGGCATTTACAGGTAAATGGATGGAGTTGGAGAACATCATGCAAAGTGAAGTAAGCCAATCCCAAAAAACCAAAGGCTGAACATTTTCTCTAGTAAGTTTCCAAGGTCCAGTGCCGGCAGGTCCAGGGATCCTGAAGGAGGTATAGATTTGGCACAGTGGAGAGATGAGACAAACTCAATTACTGCATCAGAAGGTCTCTCTCTCGGGTGACCATGAGGTTTATTTTTTATATCTTTCTACAAGAAAGTCCAGAACATTGTTTTTCCATGTCTAGCTGTGTTTACTCTAATACAAAGAATTTTGTTTTTGTACATGTTCTTTCACTTTTCCTATTGGCATCCTACACAATTTCCTCATAACTCTATTGACCTTATACAATCTTAAAGTTATACAAAGGTGAGAGACAAGGTGTCTGTGTAATTAAAGATTATTATGTTAAATAAAATGGAAAAAGTACAGAATTCTATTTTTTCTCTCCCACTATGTTTATCAAGTGGTAGGTTTAATTTTGATTCATATTCTCTTAGGCAATATCTACAAGGTAATTTCCTATAATATCTGTTTAGCTGCTGACTAGCTCATTTCTATTTTTCTTGTTTTTCAAACACCAAGGATGAAATCATCCCAGTCTCTTAAGAAAGAACAAGCTTTGTACGTCAACCCGTTTACCATTAATATTTACTGTGTCTGCCATTTTCATCATAAATTCCAGCATAGGGTAAAGGAGGGTCAGTGGGGGATGGAAAAGTTATCTTCTTTACTTCAGCTCCTCTATGGGGGAACCATAATCGTTCTCCAATTTTGTAAGCCACATTTGGTGGTCCCTGGATTGTAGGAAACCCTCTCTTATGAGAATTTCTATTTTTAAGTAATCTTGCAGTTTTTGGTTTAGGTGGGGAAGTTAATAATGAAGCATTTCCATGAACTCCTTGTTTGCCTTAGCTATTTCAGTAGAATTAGTTTTGTTTTTGTAAGGCCAGTCAGAACATAATGGTGTATACTTCGTTATATATTCTTAATCCCTTTTTGTTTTACAGCATTTCTCAGAACGGGCCAATTTATTTCCCCAGGTAATTATTCCCAGCATTATTATTGTTCTCAGGGGGAGTAGGCTGAGGCTTGTCCAGGCCTTGCCAGGCTCCCCTCCAGGTTTGGACCTTATCAAACACCTGGAGTGACATTGCTCCTGCCAATAAGTGGATACGGATCCACATAATGGAGGCAGGGGACATGGGAAGAATGGAGGAACTTTGGATAGAACAAGGGGGAGGAGAGAGGGGAAGGGTCATGACGGTTGGTAAGGCAATGGAATGAGACGGACTTCATTACCCTAGGTACATGTATGATTGCACAAATAGTGCAACTCTGCATCGTGTACAACCAGAGAGAAATGAAAAGTTGTGCTCCGTTTGTGTACAATGAAACGAAACACATTCGTGTATAACTAATTAGAAAAAATTTTAAAAACTTTAATAAAAAATTCCTATTTCTCCTCTATATATTTAAAGCTAGGTTTGGGACACAATATTGAGCATATTTAGATTATGTCTTAATCTGTTTTCTGCTGCTACAACAGAATACCCAAGTCTGGGTAATTATAAAAAAAAGAGTCCATGATTTTGGAAGCTGAGAAGTGCAAGATCTACTGGTCACATCTAGTGAGGGCCACGTGCTGCTTCAGCTCATGATGAAGCACATGCAGGATGGCCAACACACAGGAGCGGCTTTACAACATCCACTCTCCTGGCCACTAACCCAGTCCCACTAGGGTGAGATCTCACTCACTACCTGAAGAAAAGCTTATCCCATCCACAAGCGCTCCACTCCCATAACCCAAAGCCTCCTACTAGGTCCCACCTCCCAGCACTACCACATTGAGAAAGAATTAAGGCTTGTCGTGAGTTTTGATGGTGACAGACCACATTCAAACCATAGCAGGTGACAAAGAGATTCCTGCAGGGTGAATATGGAGCTCTGCTCTCTGGGCCAGAGACTCCTGGTGTGGAATGCCTGCCTGCGCATGGTCTCCTGCTCATGATCCCTATCTGGCAGGGTGGCTGTTCACATCCTGTAATCTCTCTCTGCTGCATCAGCTTTACCACCATCCAGAGGCAGGCTGTCCTTGCCCCAGGTGTAGGTGACTCCAGTTGATTTTTGCTGTCTTAAATAAATACTTTAATTATCAGAGGTAGCTCTTCCACTGCTCCTGCTTCCCGATGGCCCTACGTGTTGACAGAAGGGGGTTCATAGGCTTCACCTTCAATGTGCACCCTCACAAGTGCATCCGAGGCACAGAGCCTCAAGATCTTGCACTGCCCAGCATTTGGTGATAATTTTTGCAATTAAATGACAATATTTAGAGTATTTCTTAAGTGACAGTTACCATTTTATGCTGATCACAAAGGCATTATGTGTTTATATTAGAAAACTTGAGAAATACAGCCAGTAGTTTTACTATTCAAAATAACTACGCTCAATCTTTTTAAAGATTATTTTAACTGATACATAAAAATCATACACATTAAAGGGGTGCCATGTAATGTTTTGATGATTGTACACATTGTGTAATGTTTAAATCAGGTTAAACACGTCTGTCTCCTCAATTATTTATTATTTCTTTATGTGAAAAAAAGTCCTTTCTCCTAACTTTTTGAAATGCATAATATCTTATTGTTATGTATAGTTATTCTACTGTGCCAGTACACATCAGATGTATTTGCTCCTAATTTTAACTTAGTACCCATTGATTGATCTCACACACACACACACACACACACACACACACACACACTTATATATGGTTGATATACACACACATACAAATTGTATATATACAAATCAGATATCCACAGATTATATTTGTGTATGTATGTACATATAATATACAGAAAGAGATAAAGTATATATTGAAAATGTGTTTGAATCTGTTTTTCCCACTTAACATTACACTAAGAATATTTCCTTGGGTTGGAAATAAAACTCAGTGGTACAGCAAGCACCTGCCTAGCATGCTCAAGGCTCTGGATTTGATCCCCAGAACTGCCAAAAAAAATAAAAAAGAATTTTTCTTTCATTTTTTGAGAACATATTCTTTTTTTCTTTTTTCTTTTCTTTTCTTTTTTTTTTTTTTAACCAGGGACTGAACTCAGGGGCACTCAACCACTGAGCCACATCCCCAGTCCTATTTTGTATTTTTTTATTTAGAGACAGGGTTTCACAGGTTGGTTAGTACCTCACTGTTGCTAAGGCTGGCATTGAACTCGTGATCCTCCTACCTCAGCCTCTTGAGCCATTCTTGATATTTGCATTAGGATCCTTCTTATTATACCATAATTTATTCAGCCTACACTCTATTTGTGACTTTTAGCTTGACGTATGGTGTTATCAGAAGAGTTAGACCATTTTGTCTACCAATTCACTCTGCATAAAAGTGCCCAGTGAAACATAGTTATTTAGAAGTAGTCACATTCTGTAGAGTTTAAAGTTTAAATACCTCATGAACACTGCATAGGATATACATTTTTTATTGTCATAATAAATTGCACAGATTTATTCCTAGCTTTGTATGCCTTCTGAATATGGCTCCATTTGCACCACAAGCCCTTCACCCTGCCATTGTCCAGATACAAAAGCGTACTCAATAAACCATCTGAGTACAATTTATATTTGTGGCACTACTTATGGCATTTGAGTGTTGTCATCAAAAGATTTAGACTTTGTCTTAAAAATGTTACAAAGTGAAGGTTTCTGCATGATTAGCAAATCATGGATTTTCCATGTTCTGGGAAATGGGCTGTTGATCAGGACAGAGGTCAAGATGTCTATGATGGTTGGTTTATGTATCAGCTTGGCTGGGCTATAACCCAGATAGCTGCTGGACTTTATTTCTGGGTGTATTTGTGGGAGTGTTTCCCAAAGAGATTAATATGTGAATTGTAAGACTGAATAAAGTAGGTCTCTCCTTGACTTTCCATTACCATATCAAATACCTAAGAAAAATCAACTTACAAAGAAAAAAGGTTTACTTTGGTTCACAGTTTTAGAGGTTTCAGTCCATGATGTCTTGGTTCTGTTGCTTTGTGGTGTAGAACTTCTGACCTCATGACCAGAGAGCAAAAAGGAGAGAGAAGGGTTTGGGTCCCACAATCCCCTTTGGAGGCATGACCCCCCATGACCCACAGATCCTGATAGGCCCTACCTCTAAAAGTTTCCTCTATCTCCCATTAGCTCCAAGCTGGGTGCCAAGCTTTTAACACATAGGCTTTGGGGGTGACTCTCAATATCCAAGCTATACTGGCCCTCATCAGTGTGGGAAAGAGCAATCCAATCTGTTCCTACACAAGAACTATAAAAATAGGGTCCAGATGCCACCACAAAAAGGCAGAGGAAAGAAAATTATTTCTCTCCCTTTCCTGGAGCTACAACATCTATGTTCTCTTACCCTTAGATATCAGGTCTCTTTTTTTTTTTTTTTTTAAATATTTTTTTAGTTGTAGATGGACACAATGTCTTTATTTTATTGCTTTGTACGTGGTGCTGAGGATTGAACCCAGGGCCTCACGCATGCAAGGCAAGCGCTCTACCGCTGAGCTACAATCCCAGCCCCAGATATCAGGTCTCTTCATTCTCAAACCTTCAGACACCGGCAACCGTCTCCTAGCCCCAGGTTCTCAGGCCTTGGCCCTGTACTGGGACTTAACACCATCTACCTCCCTGATTCTCAGGCCTTCTGGCTTGGATTGAACTATACCACTGACTTTCCTAGTTCTCTGGCTTGCAGACAGCCATAAGACATCAGGAGATTTCTTGGCCTTTGTAATCACATGAGCCAAACCCTATAAAAAATCTCCTCAAACATCTTTATATATCCTATTGGTTCTGGTTCTTTGGAGAACTCTGACTAATACAATGTCTTCACCTACCTTAAACTAACCTTAGAACTTGATGTAAGGTAGTATTACCTGGTTCCTCCATTGCCCAGAACTATGAAGGCTCAGCCAGAGGATAAGTCTCTCCCACTTGCCCAGAGCTTTCAAAGATCTGGCACCACCAACACTGGCTTCTTCTCCTGGATCACTTTAGTCTTTGTTCACACTGGTCCCAGACTTCCTTTCCAGCTATGTCATGTGGTTGAAGTTCTGTTCATGGCCTAGTGACCACGTGGCTTTCTTAGCTATTTTCCACAAAGTTGCTTGAGTATTAGATTTTTTTTGGTACTGGAGATTGAACTCAGGGGTACTTGACCACCGAGCCACCTCCCCAGCCCTATTTTGTGTTTTATGTAGAGACAGGGTCTCACTGAGGTGCTTAGCACCTCACTATTGCTGAGGCTGGCTTTGGACTCGGGATTCTCCTGCCTCAGCCTCCCTAAGTGCTGGGATTACAGGCTCGCACCACCGCACCCAGCTGAGTATTAGATTTTATTAACCCAGAAAGGTCCACAGTTCCACCTGAGTGATACCAACTCAATCTCAGCATGTACTGACCATTCTAGATTCTTAGCTTTAATACCTTTGCTGAAGGTTCTATTCACTTACTTGCATCTCTACTGGTACTCTCTATCTCAATAACTACTTGGGGCTGCAAATAGACAGCCAAGAATTCAGTCTTTGTAAGCCAGTAATGTCTAGGTAAGTCATTCTTGTTTTTTGACCTCCCATTTCTTTATCTGTGAAACAGGAATAGTATCTTCTCATGTGGATGTACACAATGTTTGGCACATATGGGTTTAAATAACAGAGATTATCAGTGTATGTGTTTTTTCCCTACTTTAAGACATTTTTCTACTTTAAAATTATGATTTTAGGGAAAAGGGTAAGACATTTTCCCTTAATATACATTGAAGTCCTTTAACTAAATCTTTCAGGAAATTTTCATTTACGTATCTAACAATAGCAACAAACAATTCCATTACATATTTAAAAAGGAACTTACAGACCCCAAGGTATGAAGACATGAGAGGCACTCAGGAACCCAACAGAAAAGACTTTTCATACATTGTGGCTTCTCAGTAGAGGTGGGCCAGCGCGTCACAGGCACAACAGACCCCTGCCACAGCACCACAGTTTGCAGTCCTGGGTGGGCATACAGAAGGTGCACAGCCAAGACCAGCTGAGAGAGGAGACTCAAGGCAGAGCCATCTTCCTCAAGCCAATTTTGTCCTCAGGCCTCCCGGTGTTAACAAGCCTGCTATGGGTTCCCTGAACTGTTTCTAAGAAGTCAGTTCCTCAAAGCTCATCTCTGACTTATCCCCTGCAGTTCTATAGTATTGCCATGTGCCTGGTCTTCTGAGGCATAGACAGAGACAGAGACAATCGCCACACAGCTTGCTCATAAGGAGCTGTTCATACAAAGACGAGACTGAGTTCCTTTTGTCCCAGCTTCACAATACAAATCATATTACAAAGAAAAATTGCAGAGTTTGTGCATCTTAATTACAACATACCCAATTCTGCCACATGATGTAGTGTAGGCAAAATTATCATTGATTTTTAAGGTGATGCTTGAGGCCACTTTGGTCACCTAAAAAAAAAAAAGTGCATAATAATTTACAGAATCATCCACTCACGGTAAAAGGAAGGCTGTGTCAATAACCCAAACTTCTCTGAGGCCACATGATACACAGAATCTGTACAAGAAGCATTTATCTTAGCAGCCTTCCAGCCCTCACATATAGAAAACATTTTTTTAAACAGAGTTCATTTCAGATAAATAAAAATCCACCATAAATCTACCGGTAGTAGCCTTTTAGTGGTTGTAAATCATTTTATGCCCTTCCCTGGGCTTATCTGTGCAAAAAACAACAAATAATTATTCATTTATTTATTTAGTGCCTTCTTTGTATAGGGAAAACAAATAGCAGTAACAGGCACCACAGAAAACCAATAGCAGTAAACCAAACAGCAAAGGCCCTGAGTAGGGCAGCTTATGTTCTAGTGAGGAGGGACCAACCACACACACACAAAAATATGTCAAGTGTTATACAATAATATTAAGAAGAAAATTAAGTAAAGGAAGACGATAGCAGTATGACACTGGGGATATGCTAATTTAGGGAGCCAGCCAGCTCTGTCAAAAATTACTTACTGGATATTTACCCTGTGCAAGTCTTATAAAGTATGGCATTTTCAGATTTAGAACTAGAGTTAAAATGAACAATTTAATGATCTTAAAGCCAACAATAATCAAAGCAAAATCGAATACTAAGATGGCATTCAACGTTTTTGTATATTTAGTTTTGTTTTTCTTTCACACTCAGAGTATGAAAATTTAACTTAAATTACATAAGAAATAACTTATTGTATTCTTCTGGCAAATGATCCAAACTATAACTAAAACAAATCTTGTATATGTAAATGGCATATCTCCCATTTCTTATATCAGAGTAACCATTATCATCAATCATTCTTCTTCTAGAGTAGATCTAATCCTTTTCAACAATGCATATTTGTATAAACATAGCAGTATATTGCATTGAATCACCAAAACAACATAACCAAGCCATGGTTCCATGGTGCTCACCTGTAATCCCAGTTACTCAGGTGGCTGAGGCAGGAGTTCATGAGTTCCAGGCCAGCCTGGG